>CDEZ01023113.1:3273-17206 GCA_000826365.1 Acanthamoeba royreba | reverse complement strand
CGGCCGCCAGCCGTAGCGGCAGACATAGATCCAACCGACTTGCTACGTACATGCCGTGTAGCGGCAGTCGAAGATGACGAAGTCGTCGCACCGCCGCCTCTACCACCTCCACCTCTTTGGCGCGGAGACGCCGCGGCTGGGCTCTTAAATGAAGAAGAAGATGAGGAGGAGGATTTGTCATATCGAGATGTGAAGCCAAGGGGTAACGGAGGTGCCGGCGCTGCGCCTCCGCGTCCCCCACGAAAGCCGCCACGTCCTCCGCCTTCGAAATCGCCCCTCCCCTCCCCAAATCTTGGTCGATTTGTGTGCGGCATCTATCTTAATTTATGCAACTCATGAATGTTTCACAAAATTTCTTTCGTTTTGAAACGGATTCAGAAATTTCCAAGTTGCGCAGCCGTGGCTGCCCCGGTACAGGCCAGGTACGACAGCTGCGCAGTTATATCTGGCATTGGGTGAATTTATACGCACTGCTACTGTTAACATGAAAGTGTGCGGCAGTTCGAATCACATTTGCACTCCTTCGATCGAAGCGAAGAGATCTACGCAAACTTTGGCAAGTGAAAGTGAATTTCAGAAATAATTTCGCAAACGACGCAAACTTTGGCAAGTGAATTTCAGAAATGCAATAATTAATAGGGCAACGTCCAGTATTGCAAAGTGGGGAACATTGGTGGTGACGAAGGCTCCTCTGCCTGAGGGACTGACATCTGGTCTTTGGCAGCAGCGAGCAGGCTCAGCTCCTTCCGCCTCACTCGAAATGGGTGACTACATGGACATGGAAAATGGGCGATTTACACTTTCGGTAAATTCATCTCATTCGTAATTAAAAGAGATTTTTTTTTTCTTTGACCATATTTTCGTAATTCATTTTTTAACGAATATGAATTTACAGGTGGTGATGCCTGACGGCGGGACGGAAGAGTTCAGCTTTCCCTCCAAATTCACAATCGACCAAGTAAAGGTACTTTTACTCATCATTTTTGTATTATTATTTTTTTTCTAAATAATCAATATTATTTAATTTTGGACAAATTCACATTTTATTTGAAAAAAGCCTGCGAGGTAATTTATAAAAAATAGCCCATTGGTTGTTTTTATGCGCTTTGCCTCCTTAAGGTTAAAACTGTACTGTGTTGGGCACTCACACTTGTGTAGAGCGACATCCTGCGACGTTCGCCCAAGTATGCCGAGCTGCCAGAGGAGGCCAAAAAGGAGTTCCTCCTGGGCACGAGCGAGGAGGAGATATTCGATGTCGAGTTCGCGCGATGCGTCACGCACCGCCCGATCTACGAGGCACTTCTCAAGAATGGTACTCGTGTGGATCCCGTTGATGGATGGCACTATTCAGTGTAGTGCTAACTGAATGATCATCAGGACGGGCGCAAGTATGCATGTTCGAGAAAAAGAAGATCAGGTGATTCTTGCCATCAAGAGAGGGTGATTCATAAGTACGGATCGATACTAACATGCTGGAATAGAAAAAGTCCATTTAAAGGTCAGTCCAGTGTACGGGCAAGCGCCAGATTGCGATGGCCGGGCACAACTCTGGCTCTAGAATCCAAGGGCACCTTCACTTTACGAAAACAGAATCAACATATTCCCGTTACGCTCAAGGGTGAGCACATCAGTTTCAACACTCAACTCGTACATGGAGCTGAGCTTGATATTTGCAATCATTGCTGCAGGAACGGACAGCGAGGGCGTAATTATTATGTGCCCAGCTGAACTGACTGCCGAAGAACTGCTCTCGCGCTCGCTTGCCCAACTACGATCCATTGTGAGTGAACTTGAGAAAGCTCAAGCTGATATTGAGCAGGAACGGACACGTCTCAAGTCCTCCAGCGGAGAAACAGCCCCAATACAAGATGAAAAGCAGAATTCCGTTCAAATGAACGGGTCACCACATGGCGTCGACAGCATACAAAAGGAATCCAGGGTCATAGGCCTATTTCATCCCTCGCACCCGGAGAACTCAATCGCCGGTAATGCACCTACAGTGCTATAACCATCAATTGAATTCAACTGAACCTTTATTTGCAGTTGATGAAGTAATTGGAGCGGCACCGTACGTGACCGAGTGCGTCCAGTACTCAATCATCCCTGAGTTCTATCTGCATCCGCGAGATGGGGTAAGAAGCGTTAATGCGCATCAATCCGACTTCGGCCGAGTTCAGGTCAAAGCCTTACTCAAGAACTTTGAGGATGTTGGTACATTCCCTTCATTTCATATTTGGAAGATCATCAATTCTGAAACATGAACGCTTATCAACATGGTTGTGTTTGCAGACCGCCTGCGAACCAGCAGTACCAAAATAAAGCCGTCAAATCTGGCAAAATCGATTGCTGTAATGACTAATGTAGCAGAATCTCCATCCAGGTGCGCGTCATTCTTGTTAACTCAACCTCGAATGCATCCTCTTACTTACAATTCTCCATTCAGGAGACTGTCTGTCTGGGAGAAGGCTTCCCCAGTCTCTTCGTCTTCTGCTTCTCTTATTCGATCTATATCCATACCTCGGCTCAATGCCAACGTTGCCGCTCTTTCCTCTTCAGGTAGGCGTCCATCACTGTGCATCTTTTTGCCTCAGTCAGCCTCAACTCGTACCTTTTCATGACAGACTCTCTGATCCTACTACCACGATCTACTGCGCCCAGACCAGAATCACAGAAACCAACCAAGCTGGTAACACTAACCAAATGCTCCCAATTGTTTATCTGTAGCATCTTGCTCATAAAGACGCATTGCTGCAGGACTTGAAAAAGGGTAACCCGATCACTGTTCAAGTTTACCTGCCGTTTGGAGGCAAGCCGATCGACATACAATGCTCTACTTCGGACACACTTGGCGCCTTGAAGAATACGGTGTGGGACAAGAACAGGTACAAGCCTAAGATCAAGGCTCACCCTGCATTCTATCTAACTCACGTCCATGCAGTGGAGAGGAAGGTGAACGGCTCGGCGAAAAGGCTCGGTATTCAATCAAAGTCTGGCACACGAATATGTATCTGTCTGGCGATACGACGCCCTTGTATGAGTTTCCAATCATACAGTTCTGTTGGAAGAAGCAATACGTGCCACGGCTCTACCTGGCTGATAAACACGAGGGCAAGCAAGACAAGCTCATCTCACTTCAGATCGGCTCCCTGGTATTCCCCTTTCCTCACTCCCTGGTGTGACTTCCAATAGCATCTTACAAGAAGTTGCTTGCAGATCGGAAGACCTCTCTGTTGGCACAATTCTGATGAAGATCAAACAAGCTATTTCAAACATAAGATAACAAGGTATTGATTGCTCCACATTTCAGCGGCATCTTGTGTATTAACGCGGAATTTAGGTTGCTTCGGCGCGCCAACCGAGGGTGGCAGTGTGCCGCCAGAGCCAAACTCTCAATGGCTCCAATCCCTCCCGACTTCCCAACCGACATTCTCATTAAGGTGTTCTTCCCCGGCGAACAGCGTACGGGAAAAACACTGCATTGTAGCGGTGACCAGACACTGCTCGACGTCATGAACCAAGTATCTAAAAAGTCTCAGGCCACAAGGGAGGGTCAACTGGATCCTGCTGAATACGTTTTCAAGATCACCGGCAAGGAGCGCTACATTGTCGATCTTCAGCGACGGTTGCATCAGATCGACCACATTAGGGAATGTCTCAAGCGACGAGTCAAGATCAACTTATCGCTGGAGCTCCGTAGTTCTGTTCAACTGGAGGATGTGGAGGGCGGCCTAACTCCCGCGGTACCTTTGTTCACTGCTAACTCTGGCGGACTGCGGCTTTCGCTCACATGAAACCCGATTGACTAACACAGTCCCCAAAGAGCGATTCCGATCTGGACGGAGAAGATGAACTGTTGGAAAGGAAGCTCAAGCAACAGGTACATGACCTGACCCTAGTTGTTGATGTTGCTGCCCGCTAATTAAATAACTTATTGGCGGTAGGGCACATGTTCTCTACTTGATATCAAGCGACCGTTCGAGTTCAAGGTTGTGCGGTTAGAAAATGTTAAGATCAAAAGCGACACCAATGATGAGTCCAATTCCTCCAACAACTCTTATCTCTTCCTAGAAGCTGGCCTGTACGTCTTGAATAACAATGTTGGAGTTCATCGCGGTTCTACTTACATTTTCATCAATCAGATATCACGGCGGCGAACTCCTCTCTCCACTTGTATTCTCACAGTCTGTGCCCATGTCGGAGAATCCTACACTGATCGAGTGGCTGCGATTCGAGACACTCATGTGCGACTTGCCTAAGGTACAGTTTTCCCACTCACTACGTTTCTCTTGCCTTGTTGCTGAGTGGTCTTGTAGGCAACTCGCTTGTGCATGACGCTGATGCTGCGTGATGGGCGATCCAATACTCGACCAATTGCATGGGTCAATTGTCAGCTCTTTGACTATCGGTACGCAGGCGCTCAACTTTGCAAGTTGATTTCAAAAGCGATCTCATGGCTGTTCTCCTTAGGGATCGAATGCTTGTTGGACCGCTTCCTTTGTGCATGTGGCCTAACGGCCCTGCCAATCCCATCGGTATGGACCCTTAACTGCTACTAACAACGGTACCAATCTTACGGATTGTTGCATTGATGACATTGTAGGCACATGTGTGGAGAATCTGGGAGCAAGGTCACCAATCATTCTCAGCCTTGAGTTCTCACGGTTCCCTCAGCCAATCGTGTTCCCTGAGTTGAAGCCGCTCTTTCCCGAAGTCGTTCCACAACCCACTCGCGATGAAGAGCTCATCCTGCAGCTCCTTATTCGTAAAGGTACGTTAAGGTTTTGTTGCGATGTGACATTCAGTTTGGTGTCGCACTGATTGAGCACTCTTTCTACAGACCCACTGTACAGAATGTCCGCTTCTGAGAAACGTTTGCTATGGAATTACCGTACCTTCTTACGTACAATCAGCAGCAAGAGGTAATGCGACTTGAGCAATTCTTTCTTCCTTCGCGCTCTAAACTTACCTGTCCTGATCGTCGCTTATAGCTTGGTGCGAGTCCTCTCTGCAGTCAAGTGGACAGATGTCAAGATGGTAAAGCAGGCGTACGGTCTTCTTGAGGTGTGGGGCCCATTACTTCCTGTAGATGCGCTCGAGGTACAATCGTGATGTTTATTTGTGCACGATGACCTTACTAACCACGCTCTTCCTCTCAACAGCTTCTTGACGCCAAGTTTGCCGATGCTAAAGTGCGCTCGGTACGGATTCCACTTTCCCTGTCAGTGGCCATTCGATGGTGTGTAATGTACACTCTTTCTGCAGTATGCTGTTAGCTGTCTACGACAAATGTCCGATAATGAACTGGCGGCCTTCCTGCTTCAGCTCGTTCAGGTAAACAGCACCGTTCGCTTCTTGTTCTGGAGTACGACTGACTAGCTCTGGAACATAGGTTCTCAAATACGAGCCGTACCACTACAGCGATCTAGCAGCTTTCTTGATAGAGCGCGGCCTTCAGAATCGCATCACAATTGGACACTATCTCTACTGGCATCTTCAGGTATTTGCTAAGCTCTGAGCAGGGATGAATGCTCTTCAACGAACGCTCACATGCCACACTCTGCACAGGCTGAGATGGGCGTGCCAGAAATCGCAGAGCGCTATGGTCTCATGCTAGAGGCCTACCTCCGCGGATGTGGTGAGCAAAGGTTGGTATTAATAGAACCATTCGTCCTCCTTCTCTGCTGGGTGTTGATTTGCCTCGAACAGAGCGGACTTGTTAAAGCAGATGGATGTTATCAAGAAGCTCAAAGGCGTAGCCGAGAAGACAAAAGAAGTGCCTCTCGCTCGACGCAAGGCCGTCTTGCATGAGGAATTAGGCAAGATTCTGCTACCTAAGACCTTCTCCGTACCGTTGGATCCCACGTTCGTCTTCCTACTTCACTGATAACCTATGTGCGACGACGTAATTAATTAGTTTCTTCAGAGTTATCGCCAACGGCATCATCGTTGAGAAGTGTCGATCGATGGACTCAGCAAAAGCGCCCCTGTGGATCGTGTTCTCCAACGCCGATCCTCTTGGCCAGCCCATTAATGTGATCTTCAAGTGCGGCGACGACCTCCGACAAGATCTTCTCACACTTCAGATGCTTGCAATCATGGATGAGGTACTGCTTGTATCTTATCGTTCTGATGTACAGCCTTACTAACTTGGGAATAGTTATGGAAGTCTGAAGGGAAGGATCTGCACCTTACACCCTATGGGTGCATTGCCACCGGCGATTTCATGGGCATGATTGAAGGTTCGTGCATGATCGCCTCGAGATGCGCCGGTGGTGGATGTCAGGCTAACTTGAATGTGGCCAGTTGTTCCGGAGGCGGAGACTACCGCTGCAATTCAAAAGGCCGCTGGTGGTGCGACCGCTGCCTTCCGGCAAACTCCACTCGCAAACTGGCTACGAACGCATAACCCATCAGGTCTTTCTTCATCTTTCCTTTTCTTGCATCCTTTGATAGCTAAGCCTGGCCTTTTGTTACAGAACGAGACTATGCTGAAGCCGTATCCAATTTCATCAAGTCCGTTGCTGGCTATTGCGGTGCGTCACCTGATCATGTGGTGTTGTTCAATACGCTTACTTCTAGCGCATCTCCTCATCATCAGTGGCCACCTACGTCCTCGGTATTGGTGATAGGCACAACGACAACATGTACGACACATCGAGCTAATTCACTCTTCGTTATGTTCTTCCATTCACTGTTCATCAATGCAGCATGGTGCGGAAGGATGGACACCTGGTGCACATAGACTTTGGCCACTTCCTCGGAAACTTCAAGAAATTTTTAATGTACAGACGCGAAAAGGTATGCATGTCCACTCTTTTCTTCTTCTCCTTGAATGATGGTGATACCACAGGCTCACTGACCTTATCATTCCCCTTAAGGCGCCCTTTGTGTTGACTCCCGAGTTTGTATTCGTAATGGGAGGCAAGGAGAGCGCGCAGTTTGATGAATTCGTCCGATACTGCTGCTGGGCTTACAATTCTCTGCGACACTATGCCAACATCTTTATCACACTCTTTGCGATGGTAAGCGAGATGTCATGGTAGCCGTGGACGTATTGGGAACCACTCATATGCTCTTGTACAGATGCTTTCAACGGGCATTCCAGAGCTTACTTCCGAGGAGGACATCGACTATCTGCGCAACGCGTTTTCTCTGGACATGGACGAAGAAGAAGCGGCGGAAGCCTTCAAGGCCCTCATCGCGGAAAGTCTCAACACTAAGACCACGCAGATCAACTTTGCCATCCACATCCTCGCGCACAGGAAGTAGGGGTGGCGGTTGGTCACTGTGGGTGTACTCCACGTATTATTTAATCATTGCTGACAGTAAATTAATGTACTCATACACCACGCAGCTGCTCGACTACAACTACAGTTGTCAGACGAGTGGTTCCTAAAGACAGCTAGATAGATCTTGACTTTGTAAGGAAACCACGACATTGAAAGGTAATCCTCTCTCTTTCGGATAATGGCCATGCGTTACTATAAACGTTACAGAAAAGAAACAGCAAAGCTGGAGACGGAGAAGAAGGAACGAGCACGGCAGCGAGTACAGAAGCCAAGGACGAATAGAAGAGAGAAGAAGAGAGGAACTTACCACTCAGCCTGAGTTTGTCACAGACAGGCGGTAAAAGAACATCACAAATCAAGATTTAGGTTCAAGATTCCCGAGGCGACAGATAGATCGGTAAGGAGTTCGACATGTCCTCCTTTACAAAGACAGAGTACAAGCTTACCGTGCTCGGGAGTGGCGGTGTAGGCAAAACAGGTACTCTCCTCTCGCTCCTTCCTTCCTTCCTTCCTTCCTGCTGTCATATTCTGCTCATACTCAACAATTTTTTCTTTCCCTCACAAGCGTTCACGATACAGATGTGTTCTTCACACTTTGTGGAATACTATGACCCAAATATCCTTTCTACCACTGCCATTATTGCTTCTTCCTCGATTGCTCTGTGTGTGCTAATTCCTTAACCTGCGGCACCTATTGAGTCTAGTTACCGACGACAAGTGGTTATCGATGACTACGCCTGCGTGCTGGATGTGCTCGACACTGCTGGCCAGGAGGAATACAGCGTACTCGTCCTCTACATCGTTATCTTCATTTGTCTCTGCTCACTTGCTTGTTCTTTTAAGGCGCTGCGGAGTCAATGGATTCGTGGGGGTGAAGGATTCCTGATCTTGTACAGTATCACTGATCGAGCATCCTTCGATGAGGTCGAAGGCTTCCGCAAGCAAATCCTGCAGGTTAAGGATGTCAACGATAACGAGGCTCCACCAATGGGTACATCCTCGCTTATCTAGGATGCAATGCATGCACGATCACTGATTAATCTCTTCTATTGGGGATCATTCGTGCAGTTCTGGTTGGGAACAAGTGCGATCTGGATAGTGACCGTGCTGTGCCTGCCAGTGTAGGCGCTTCATTGGCACAGGGGTACTGCTGGCTTCTGCCCTAAGTTGAATGAAGAAGAGCCGTGCATGACAGTCTCTGGACAGATGGGGATGTGAGTTCTTTGAAGCATCAGCAAAGACTCGATTGCACGTGGATGAGAGCTTCTTCACAGTGGTGAGAATGATTCGAGAACTGGAAAAGGGACCCAGCGCGCAAGTGATCAAGCCTAAACCCAAGAAGAAAGGCTCACAAACCTGCCTCCTCTACTGATAGTTAATTTTAACCTAGACTGCTGAGAATACAAATCCTACTCTAATCAATATAGTGCCTGTTCACCCTTCAGTGCTGTCGGTGAAGCCTTAGTCATCTGCAACGGAAGGTAATTAGCGAGGAAGAACGAGTCATTACTGGATCTGTTTCCAGTGGCCTCAAAGAGGAGACATTGTAATTTATGTCTTTGATTATTGAGAACCAAGATGGGTTTCCTCTACTAACTGCTGTTGTCTTGAGCTGATTACAAGAAAAGAAAAAGCATGACCATAAATCAAATTGAATGAAAATCCAAATGCCTGAACAACAGCCTGCAGGAGTTACAGGGGCAATAGAAGAAAAAGAAAATACAAGGAAAAAGTAATTTCTGGTTTTCCCTTCGAAGAAGAGGTTTGTCTGAACGTGAAGATCCCGGGCTTACCCAACAGAACGAAAACCAATACAAAGTGCGAGTACAAGAAAGAGAGTGCCGACGGGTAACGAGTGACACGCTCGCAACACACTTCTGGGTCAAGACACTTTTGGATCAAAAGAACGAAAAACGAAGCCAAAGTGCGAAAACGAATGCGAAGTGCTACAGACGAAGGTTGGTCTACGGACGGTGATGGGGAGGTAGATAACTGCTGGATGTTGAGGCTACCGGCCGAACTGCTATATACCATCTGCGCTATGGTGGTCAGGGACTCTCCCCGCTACGTGGCGTCGTGGTGCCTCACCTGCTCGACCTTCAACGCCGTCTGCTCCGGACACCGTGACCGCGCGCTCTGTTTGGTGGCCTATCCGGCCCTCTTTGCTGCTGGTGTGTCGTCCTTCTTCAGTGATGAGCCAATCCCTGATCAGCAAAACGGAAGAATGAAGATTCCCTGGCGTGTGCGTGCACGGCTGCTGCTCGATCGCCGTGCGCCGCATCATCTACGCGGCAAGACGATACGCTATATGCAGGAGCAGAAGGGCGTGAACAGGGATGGCCGCATGCACGCGAACTACTACGGCAAACCGGAGAACCTTGTCGCCAACGCACCCTTCATCAGTACGAACGAGGAATTGATGGCGAGTCTCGCAAGCAAAGATGATGATCAAGACCCGATCACTTGTCTGCTCCGAACAGAGGTGCTGTTCCGAGGAGTGGAGTACTTCGAGATGGTGATGTTGCGTGCGATCTCGTCGACTGCGATTGGGATTCAGCGGTCCAATTGTGGCGATTCACTGGTCGGCATGTCTTCAGGCTCGATTGCCCTTCACTCGGATTTGGCCATTCGATCGAACGGAAACGTAAGTCCTTATGTGATGATATTCAAGAAGAAAAAGAAGAATAAGAGGAAGAGGTAAAGGAAGAGGAAGAATGGAAGAACTGATCATGTCACCATTAGTGCGTGTTGCAGACGAGCGCGCGATGCGTTGAAGGTGACGTTGTTGGATGCGGGATCGATTGGGAAACGAACGAGGTCTTCTTCGTGCACATCCGCAGCGCGTTTGGGGTGGGATGGTCTGTACCGCAAGTTGGTGAACCTACGGCGAGTTCCACCACGTATGTGTATATTCCAAAGTGCACGTTGAAAAGGGAGTCTTGGTATCCTGCCGTCGGTACGCTTCCCTACAATCCAGTGAAGATCATTGATGAAGTGGAACTGATGACGATTACTGATGATCTATATGGAAGGAACGGCGGGGGAAGGGCAGAAGGTGATGGTCAACTTCGGGCAGGAGCCCTTTTGGTTTGACCTGAAAACGTTCGTCCAGATGAAGCGCTCAGGGAAGCTCCATCAGCTCCGACCAAAGGTTGCAGTCTTCCGTGGGAGTTGAGACACTCCGCCAGATAAACAAGGTAGAGGAGCATCCATCTCTGTCTCTGTCCTTATCATTTGAGAGAACATACTCTCGCTATACACGTTTGCACAACCAATCAGAACATGCCATCAGTACATCTTGCACCTGAGTACGCACGAGATGAAGACGAAGTACGTGTGGTAGGTTGCCGTCTGTCTGTGCCTATTGGAATCGTCAGTGTTAGGGCAGGGTACGACTGGGACGCTACAGGCCAAGGTTAAAGCTCTGGTGCTCGACGTGCCGGGCAGCAGCACGCTGAACGGGCAGAAACTGATTGTGTGGGCCTACAACGGCGGCAGCAACCAGCTCAATACATGTGAGGGACTTATACCTATGTGAAATGGTGCCACAAGTTGGAATTTGCATACTGTTCTGTCATGCCAATGGTTACTGATATTCCTACTTTATTCCACAGTGAACTTCTTCATGCAAGGCTGAGCCTTCTGTCTGTCAAAGAGTGAGAGAAGTGGTGATGATGAGCATGCTTGGCCAGGCACAGCACCTAAAGAGAAAGGGTGTGTTGAACCATATACCCATAAGCACATGCAACCTCACATGTGTACACAACCTCAAGATCTCAAGATAAACGTCTGTTCTTCTCCTCTCTACATCCCCACAGGCTGTAGTTCCCACACATCCAAGCTGCCTGTGAGGAAGTCAGCGACACGTTAGCACACCAACAGCTTTTGTCGTCAAAATCGGAGATAAGTTAATTGCAAATATTTTGAATTTCCTTATTTCTTCGTAATACAGCGAGTGAAGATGGGGTGGACGAGGCAAGGACTTTGTGTCCTGTTGGCTTGCGTTCTACTTCTGGTGCTCGCTCAGGGCATAGAGGGAGCAGTGCGAAGAGAGGTCATAACTGCACCCTCTTCCTCCTTCAACAAGACGTGGGCGAAGGCAGCGTTCTCGGCCTTCCGTAAGTCCTTCTGGGATAACAAACAGAACTACCTCCTGGACCAGTACCCTGATACGTCCGGTACTGCCTTTCTTCGTCGCTTTTGCTTCGCTTCGTTCTTTCTTTCTTTTTTTTTTCTACACTCTGCTCTTGGTAGAGAGTACTGACCCACTTCTGATTGTCTTTTGGTGCAGGAAGGCAGACGGCGTACTGGACAGCTGCGCAAGGGTTTGACACGTTGATAGATGCTGCTTTACTCTTCCCGGACGATCACACCATCAGAAATCTCATCTACAATTTCTTTCAAACGCAAGAGAAGATTGGTACGCTAATGCACACCGACAAGCGTACGTGTGAGTGCTCACTCAAAACACTTCTTACCCAACTTTCTCTAGGATGGAGACGTGACTACTATGATGATGAAAACTGGATGGCCATGGCACTAATACGAGCGTTCCGATTGACCAACGATTCACGATTCTTGAACCCAGCGGTCAGACTGTGGGAGGACATCACTGGAGCGTGGGACACTTCGTGTTGTGGCCCCAACAAAGGTTTGCACTGGGTCTCTTGGATATGTAAGAGAGCTAGCTGAAGTGGGGCGTGTCCACTAGGTGGACTATGGTGGGATAGGATGCACACGCAAAAGGCAACAGGTATGACCCGACCTGCGCTTCCAGCGCTGATGTATCATTTTAAGCTCACTTCCATGCAGCGTCAAATGCAGGGCCAGTGATCTTGTCATTGATGCTTCACTCCCTCTTTCCAGCAAACCAAAACTATCTCCAGTTTGCAGAGAAGGTTCGTACGTGTGCATGTCAAGGCTCTTCCTCTTCATCTGAGTTCATCCCCTCTTGCAGGTGTACCAATTCTGGCTGCAGAACATGGTCAATCCCTCCACTTACCAAGTTGCAGATCACATCAATTCAGATGGAACAAAAACATGGTGGAAGTTCACATACAATGGTGCGTCACACCTCAGTACTGCACTTGATTTGCCTGGGCGATGACCATTGCAGTTGCAGAAGGGCTTATGATTGGAGCTAGCGTCGCAATGTATCAAGCCACAAAGAATGTAACGTATTTGGTGATCGCCCAGCGCATTGCTTCATTCATGTGTTCGAGTAAGATTCCTCTAAGCCTAAGCATTGTGGCATTGACTAACAGTTGGGCATGCAGATGAAGTAACCAAGGCAGGAGAGTACTTGGTTCTGTTTGATGGCAGCAACGATGGCTGCAAAGGTGATTGTGAGCAGTTCAAGGGAATTGGCTTTCGATACCTGGCTCATCTCTTCAACGCATTGCGTGATACCGACACTCTTCGTGCCCACGAACTTTTGGGTTTGCTTTACTTGGCCCTCAGTTACACAGTGCCTTCAAACTTAGATAGCACAAACAGATCTATATTCATTCATGCGATCCAACGTTGAAGCCTTATGGAAGTATGCACGCAATCCAACGTTGAACTTGATAGCGGTGAACTGGGCAGGGCCTGCACCTGTTCCTACAACTCAAAGCCCTGTCTACCAGGCTCAACAAAACTCAGGCACGATGGCTCTGCTCATTTTTGCCGGACTAAGCCAGTGAGATAAGATAAGCAGGTCCACGAACCTGGCAGCATTACCATCAACAGACTTCATGTTTTGAACTCTATTCAAAATGGGTTTCCAAGTGCTCGCCTTTTGCTCTGTTTGCCTGTACTCTGTTGGTTGATATGCATACCTTATGCGGTGAAGTCATTCAAGTTGATTGCTTGAAGTGTGGATTCTGATATTTGATAGACTGCTGGCCTGTTGACCTCATCAAGTTCCAGAGAGGAATGTTTTGGAAACAGACTCTGCTTGAGGTAGTATCACTGGTAAGGGTGATCGTTGGGCTTTGCATCGTGGGAGTAGTGCACAGAGTGGAGAGCTTCATGTTATATCCCTTAGAAAACGGTAAGAAAAGAAAAATTTTAAATATTTTGTCGTCAAAATTGACTTTTGGAAATTAAGTTCTTGTAATTCTTTAAATTCATGAAATTCTCACAACTTTTAGGAATGCCAGAAGATTGGCCGCTACTTAAAGTGAGCCTAGGAAATTGCTGTAGTGTTCGCACCAACAAAGAAGGATGGAGCTGGCGGAGGTGGAACGCAGCGTGCTGATGGCCTGGCGCACCATGTTACGCGAGGACCGCGCGACTACTGCTGAGGAGGGGGACTTCCTTGTTGAGACGGACAGGTTTCTGATACGACTCAGACTCTACGACCAGCTCCACCACCAGCAGCGAGACCGTCCTTTGCTCGAAACCCTTCCCACTGACCGGTCACCAGTGGTGCCGTTGGATGGCTTGTGGAGGTGGCTGTTCATTGCCCCATCGCCACACGCATGCCTTTCCTTCTTGGACCGCCCTCTTCCTCCTCATCATCATGATGATGAGGATGAGGAAGATGATGATGATCAAGTCAAGCGAGACATCTTTGCCCAACTGGCACCAGTGGTTGAGCCAGTCGTGCTGAGGAGTGAGCAAGTAGACAGAGACACACTCGAACGAATGCTACGGCGACG
>CDEZ01023112.1:6921-18782 GCA_000826365.1 Acanthamoeba royreba | reverse complement strand
TCTGGTCCTGCCGATCCACTAAAGGACCTATTGGAATCCATCCCTGATATCAGGTCTACCGGGAGGAAGGGCAAGTTACTCCTTGCCGCAGCAGGTGCGGGAGTGACATTGCTAGTGTTCTCGCCCTGGTGCGTCGTGCCTGCTGGTCATGTGGGCGTGCTTGACTTCTTTGGCTCAGTATCCGATACAGCACTTGATCCTGGCTTCCACCTCAAGGTTTCTCCCTTTTCGGCTGAGTTGCTGGAGCCGGCACTTGACGTCAATATTGTGTTATCTGTCAACAGAATCCACTCGCCAAATGCGTCTTGTTCTCAACCAAGACGCAGCGCGTCGAGACCAATGCCTCAGTGCCATCGCGCGAAGGTCTCACTGTTCAGCTCGAAGTGTCGGCTCTCTACAGAATAGATCCTGCGCGAGTTCAGCACGTTTACAAGGTAAAACGCAATATGATTTAACTCCTATGGATATATTGATCACTCATGAAGTAAGATAGACTCTTGGCACCAACTACGCTGATGTCGTGCTTCTTCCGCATTTCAAGTCCATCGTTCGAGAGCTGACATCGGCACACGAAGCCAAAGGCCTCTACACTGCCCAGGTGCGCACGGAAATCAGCAGCTTGCTCACCAAGCAGCTCAACGAGGTACCGTCTAGCCATCAGCCTTCACTTCAAAGTGAAACTTGCGCTCACCATCAAGCTTACTCTCTTCACCAGGTACTGAAAGAGAGGGGCATCCTTGTCGACGAAACTCCTATCAACGGGATCACTATGCCAGCAAGGTTAGTCAATGGTAACTCGGACTCTCTTTTGCAGTATCTTGATCAACGGGCTAACGTCTCTTGCTTACCAGCCATCGAGGAGAAGCTGCGGGCTGAACAGGAGTCAGAAAGAATGGCTTGGGTACTGCAACGTGAGGAGGCAGAAGCTCGTCGTAAGATCATCGAAGCGCGAGGCATAGCCGAATTCCAAAAGATCGTGCAAGAGGGCATCTCCGAGCAGCTGCTGCGCTGGAAGGGTATCGAAGGTAGGATCACCGCTCTCTTCCTTTCACTCTTCTCGCTTGAACTGACATCGAACTTGTCACTGGCCGAACAGCCACGGAGAAGCTCTCAACGTCCAATAACGCCAAGATGGTGATCATAGGCAAGAGTGATGGCCTCCCGATCGTCCTTGCACCTTGATTCCGAAAGATTGTGCCTGTAACATCTTACACATCATGGTAATAGATAATGAGAATTGTTGGTAGTCACAAGTATAACTGTGCCGATCCACATCCAACGTTGAAGAAAGTTGAAGGAACAAGGGAATTAGGTTTGTGATCAGGACAAGGAGTGATTCCGCGCGAGCGGGGTTCACTCCGACCTGATCGGAGTCAAAATTGTAGCGGTATCGCCTGCGTGATTACAACGCATTCCCCTTCATTACTTCTTCCCCACTCCTGTTTTCGCGCCGATCAGCAGGATGAGAACCATCAACTGCCCCCGGGCCTCTGTCGTCCCTCATTGAACCTGATCCGAGTCCAAGAGTGACTTCGACGTGCTGGAGGGTCCACCGCACGTGGCCATGGCAGACAAGGACCGTTCCCGCTTTGAGCGCCTGAATAACAAGGCAGCTCGATGCAAAGCAGACGGCTTCTTGGGCGAAACGTTCTCCTGGACAGCTTGTTCGTTGCGCCCTGTGGCCTCGTTCTCCTGCTCCTTGTCGGCTTCCATCTTCTCTTGATTCTTCTTCTCCTTCCCTTTCCCCTTTTTCTCTTCCTTCGGCTTCGAGTGCTTCTTCCTCTTCGTCTTCTTCTTCTTCTTCCCTTTTTCCTTCTCTTTCTCCTGAGTCTCGCTGTCCCCACCATTCTTCGCTTCAGGGCTGTCCTCTTTGGCTGAAGAATCCTTCTCATCCTTCGGAGCATGATGATAGCTCCTGCTTGACTGGACGCTGCCCGGGTCCGACCTGGAGATCTCAAGTCTCATCCACGGGTGGCGCCATACTTCGTCCAGGGTGATCCGCTGTCTCGGATCGGGCTGGAGGATTGCCGCCAGGAGGTCGATGGCCGCGTCGGACACACTGGGCGGTACCGAGAACACACCCGATGATGCCAGCGTGGCCGAAAGCTCCGGGGTCGGCGCTGCGAAGGGCATCTGCGCCGTCAGCATAGCCAGGAGCACTGCATTACAGCAAACCATAAACCGGACCGCTGTTGTTAGTACTGGCGTTCATCATCTCTCGATCATCGTGATGAACAATCTCACAGTGATCCGCCTCGTGCCTTCAAAATACTCCTCACTCCGGCCGACGAAATGAAGGTGAAGAAAATAAAACAAAAACCAAAAATGAAAAAATAACGCAAAGAATAGTACAATTCGGAAATAAAAACAAAACGAAAGAAAAATCCGGATATGCGGCTAATCCAGAAAAAGAAAAGCTATTAAGGGCATCGCGAGAAAAGGTAAAAATTTTCGAGCTCCCGCATCTCCGATTGGGCAAGGGCTGCGTACCGACGCCGAGGGACCATACGTCCACTTCTGGGCCCGTGTACTTCTTCCTGTTGATCACCTCCGGGGCGGCGTAGGGAAATGTGCCCACGCACTCTTGCACCCGCTTGCTCGGGTCCCATTGTCGGGCGAATCCGAAGTCGCCCAACACGAGCCGCGCCTTGCGTCGCTTCTTCAGCGCGCGTTGTTCTCCGTTGAGTCTCTCGCTGTTTTCCTCCTCTGCAGTCTTCCCGCTGTCGTGTTCGTTGGCCTTCTCCCTGTCAGCCACTTCACGGTGGTCATCTCCGTTTTCCTCGTCCTCGAAGGCGATAAAGATGTTTTCAGGCTGTCCACCACCAAAGATAGGCAATCCCAAAATCAGGTCAGTTTTGACTGGTCCTCATGTCGATCCGTCTTGTCGGACCACCGCGGGCATGTGTGTGTGGTTCTTTGTGTGGTGGTGTGAGTGAAGGGCTACGTAGTACCTTGATGTCCCTGTGGACCCAGCCATGTCGGTGAAGGTGGCGCACAGCCCGGACAATCTGACGGAACATGAGCCGTGCCCGATGCTCGTCCAGCGCTCCCTCCCTGTTGAGGAACTCAAGGAGATCTCCTCCGCGGGCGTGCTCCATGAAGAGGAAGGCGTAGTCCTCGGTCTCCATCAGACCGAATCCACGAACGATGTGCGGGTGGTCGAAGGCCTGCAGGAGATCCCCCTCAAGTCGGACCCGCTGGAGAAGCCTCGTCCAGCGTTCGCTGTCGTCACTTCGGGAGATGAGCTTGACGGCATAGTCGTGGTGAGAGTGGGCGTGGCGGCCGAGGTAGACTGCCCCGCACGAACCCTGACCGATCTTCTTGATCAGCGTCACCGTGTCCTCGTCGTTGTTGCCGTCTTCCAAGAGCGAAGATGAAGGCACGCCACCGTCGCTTTCGTTCTTTTGTTGCGGGACGTCGGGAGAGCGTGTTGCGGTGCTGCTTTGGTGTTCAACTATCGAACCAGGTGCTGCATCCGCTGTTCCAGTGGGTTGGGTCCGCGAATGGTTGGTGGTGCTGTTGTTGCTACTGCTGCTGCTGTTCTCCTGACCGCTTGCTGAGCTGTGACCATAGAAGCCAATGTCGTCCGCCCAGCTGCCCAGCTTGGGTAGGTTCGAGTCGCGTCTGCATATCGTAGTTATGGCTCCTGCTCCACCACCATGGGTGGTGCTGGCCCGCTTACGAGCTGAGTCCTCCTGTTGCTGTTGGTGTGATTGATCTTTCCGCCGGCGCTGACCCGAAGCAGCGCTGGCGAGCGAGGCCAAGCTGAAGTTCCTCCTCCTTCTGGGCTTCATGTTGGGGTGTGCACAGAAAGGCGGACAGACAGACAAGGGCTACCAGCAGCGCGTGTGGGGGTCCAACGGTTGGCCTCGCGCCAGGGCGGGAGTTGAATGGCCGGCGAGGCAGAGCGGCAAAGATTGCAATACAATCGGGGGTACACCGGACCTTCGGTTTGAGACACCGGCCCTCCCGGAAGGGATTGGTGGGTATCAAGCAGGGAGCACCTCAGGGAGCGGTGCAGTGAGTCAAGCTGGCACGCAGTGTTCGTGAACGCGAATGCCGCAGCCCGGCAGCTACCGTTTGTTGGAGGCAGGAGCTTACTCAGGAAACGGTGGTGCGGTGAGGGCCAAACGAAGGAAGCGCGGAGGAGCAGTGCGTGTGTTGAGAGATGCGGCAGGTGTGATGACACTCTATTCTCGCTCAACAAGCTCACTGAGCGGACCCTCCCATGTCCACCCAGGCTCCGCAAGCTAACCCCGACTTCACCACTGTGTGGGTGGAGAGGGTGCAGCCGAAGTGACAGGATCCCCGTTCACGCCTTCGTTTGCGCCACCGTGTCTGTGGCGCAGCCATAGGTCGGGGATTATTGCGCGTATAGCAAGATACTCGGCAGATCGGAATTCTTGGGATTGGCGCGCCATTTGTCGGCAAAAATGCCAATTCGTTTTGGAGTGTTTTGTAACAGTTTTCTATCGACCCAAAAACACACCAACCCATAGAAAATCGCGTGGTTCTCTCACTGTTGATGTCCGTGAGTGCCAATCTGCAGCAGTGGATTTCGACGGATTCACGGACTTATGGGAGTTGGTGGTTGGCCGTGAGGGATTGATTGGTGAGACGTGCATCGTGCTGATGAGTCCGGCGTAGCACGCTCTTCACCTTCATCGATCGGTGAACCTTTCTTCTGCACCTTCGTTCCCCCATCTACTTGGCGAAAGTCCCCACTACTACGTACTTGCGCTTGAGTGCATCAGTGCGGCCACATCATGAAGCTTGGCGCTATCTTCGGTCTCGGCACTAAACCTGACGTTGTTCCTCCTACGGAGCCCCTTCCTCCCTACAACAGCAGGCGCCGGGGTAGTCATGATGATGGTGTACGCCTGCGGCAGAAGCTGTGTCTTGAGCGGCAGTACGGAAATGTGGGGGATGACGCAATCAAGATAAAGCGGCGTTCGACGCACTCTCCGCGAAGCCCCACCGACGAAGACTTGGACATAGGCTTCGATGATGACGGCTTTGCTTCGCTGCGGTACCCAACTCCTTCGGCTGAGGCGCAGGCGGCGCAAGTGGCTGCCCTTGGCCAGCTGCGGAAGAAGAGCAAGGCCTCCGGTGAGCGGTAAGGAAAAGTCGTTTGCTCTGACGCATTCTTGGCATAGTGCCTTTTCGGAGTTAGCAAAAGTATTTTACGAAATGTGTAAATATTTGCACACACATAAAAATATTTGCTTAAAACGAAATCACCAAGCGTTTGGGCCTCTCGCCGAAGTTCTTTCGCAGCGAAAATGGCGAAATCCAAAGCATGATCGCGCCCGATGGCCTCACTATCAAAGAGGAAAACATACATGCCCCTCATTTCCAGCGAGCCACTGGCTCACCTCCTCGAACGGATGTTAGTGCCGGATATGCCTTCATTCTCCGCGTAAGCCCGCTCGGTTCTTCTCGCCACTCTCATTCTTAGCAGGACAGATCAAGGAAAAGGAGATAACACATCACCGTCAAGGTTGAAGTGATCAAGTTACACTACTCATGCCCAAACAGTTCGTTAATGTAAGCCGCACACACACACGAAAACCCCTGTAATCTCTATCATGTAACGGCCTTGATGGCAAACAGATGACGCTACTGTTTGGGCTACTTACAGAGGGCATCGACTCGAGCGCCGACGTTAGTGATGCCACCTTGCCATGGCTGCACCAATTGGTGACCGAAAGCGTAGGAGACGTCAGAGAGCATCAACCGAGGTCGTGTATTGGTCTGTGCTACGCGGCTGACGTGGCGTGACGCCATCAACTGGGCTCGGAATCGAGTTTTACAATTCTTTTCCCTTCCGTTCACGTGCCGATCTTTCCTAGTCACCGTTGATTCACCGGAACACCTTTGACGCGACGCCAGCCGGCTCGTCGGCCTTTTTCCTAGCGTCCAGGGCTTAAAAGGCGGTTAACGCCGCGGCGTCGACATTCAGATTTTTCTTCTGCGCCATCAAAGCAGCACACGCCTATCGCTAAGAGCGGCCACGGTGCCTCGCCCACATAAACCGTAACCGCAGCCGCAAGTCGCCGCAAAGCTCACAGCATCCCCATAGCAGCGCGCACTTGGCCAGTGTCGGTCTTATCTTTCTGGACCCGAAACACAACTGTGCACACAGCCACTTACCCGCGTAAAAGAAGATGGGCGACGTCGTCATAGAAAAGCTCCTCGGTGAGGGCTCCTGCGGTTCGGTCTACCTCGGGTGCCACTCGGAGACCAAGCGCTATGTGGCCGTCAAGGAGGTGCGCAAGGATGGGTCAGCGCGAAGCGGTCGCCTGCTCCAGCGTCTCGACAAGGAGGCCAAGGTCATGTCTGCCGTCAACCACAAGTACATTTGTCAGTACTACGGACGGGTCGAGGCCGAAGAGGCCAGTTTCCTCCTCATGGAGTACGCCCGCGGTGGCGATCTCCTCGACTACATCAACGGCAGCCACGGTCCTGTCCCCGAGAAGAAGGCCCGCCGCATCTTCAAGCAGCTCCTCCAGGCCCTTCAGGCACTTCACCGTGCGGGCTACGTCCACCGAGACGTTAAGGTATGTCGACCTTGGAGGTGTTGACCTGGGTTGGGTAGCCACGAGGCTACATTCAAACAAGCGATGGGTGGGCTAACTCCGAGAATTATCTCTGTTTTGCGCGCAACGTTGTTGTGTCTCAGCCCGAGAATGTATTTCTGACAGAGAATCACCGAGTCAAGCTGGGCGACTTTGGGTTCGCTGCGCGCTGGCGACCAGACCGCATGCTTGATGCCTGCGTGGGCACCTTCCCTTACACCGCGCCCGAGGTGCTCGACCAGCGACCATACGTCGGCCCTGAAGTTGGTACGTGTGTACTGGCAAAGTTGTGCCCGGGAACCACAACAACTCACTCTTTTGGTGTGCCTCTGCACTGTCTGTCCCCCAGACGCCTTTTCCTGCGGTGCCGTGCTGCTGGCTATGCTCTCGTCGCGCATTCCCTTCGCTGCGCCGACAAAGAAGGAATCCCTAGCCCTGCTCCGCAAGGGCCTCTTCCACCTGCCTTCTCACGTGTCCTCTCGTGCTCGTAACCTTATCACCGGCCTCCTCCACCCGGACCCTCTCCAGCGCATGACCATCGACGACGCCCTGCGCCACTCGTGGGTCAGCCGGTCATCCAGGCGGGCCAGTGGCGCCGCATCACTGGCCATTCGCCAGCTGCTGGCATTCTCCTCGATCACCTCCTCGTCCTCGTCCGGTTCCAACTCGTCCGGTCCGGCCCTCAAGCGGCTCAAGACCGACTCCGAGACAAAGAAGGTGCCCGCCAAGCAGGCCTGCCGCAAAACGCCTGGTTCCAGCATCTTGACCCGGTGAGCTCACCGCGAGTTGAGTGCCAGCACTGGAACCCAGACCCAGCAGCGCGCAGGGCAGCCGATGCAGCACCCGAACAATTATTTATTTATTTATTTATTTATTTGCTATCGTGACTCTCCCCACACAGATTTTGTCAAGACAGCATCTATCTATCTGATCTGCAGTGTTCATACCAACTGAACAAATACAGTGCAAACTTCTTCCTAAAGGAAGGAAAACTCGTTCTTCACTTCAAGTCTCTTTTTCGCCTCTTCAGCAACAGAGAATTGGGAAGAGTCTGCTTCTTCGTCTTCGAAGTCCTCCATCTGCTCGTGCAGGTGGGTGCCTATGATATGCCACGTGCCATGTCTTATCTCAGGTTCCTAGGGGGTACCTCCGTAACAGTACAGCCAATCATCACGGTGATAAATTTGGCACCCCTGTTACAAGGCACATTTTCTTAGACTCCCTTGTTCCAAAGGGTCCCGAGATCGTCAAAACGGATAAATTCAATTCGGCGTTGAAACCGTGGGAAAAATGCTTTTGAACTTAAAACTTAATCCTCCGTGCTTACATGTTTATGATTCCGATCATAGCTTTGAATTCGCATTTTACAAATACAAAACATTTCATGCATTCATTGCATTAGACGCAAATTTCTTTTGGTTGCTCCACGTCTCTGTATGAGCTTCAAGGTACAGCGAGAACAACAAGGTTGGCGTGCGGTAACAGACACTAAACCTACCCCGCCCGCCCCCTGACACAACACGCTATTGAAGTAGAGTTATTAGAGGGAGAAACCATGACCTCTCCCCGAGATACGACAAAGAGGGTGCTCTTACACTCAGACCCACAGAAGAAGAAGGTGGTGGAGATCAAGCTAAATGGGGATAGATTGGATCAACTTGGGATTCCCCAGAACAAGGCGGCGCTTGGTGACCTATCTAGCTCCTCTTCAGACGACGAGGCATGGGAAGCCATGAGCACCTCTTACGAGGAGACCCTGCAGGCCGTGCTCGCGGGAGCCAACGTAGAGGATGAAGAAGCCGACCCGCAGTCTCCACGAGGACGAGCGCACGAGAGCGGCGACGAAAGCGATGAAGGAAAAGAGAAGACTCCGAAAAGAACGAAAGCGAAGACGAAAGAACGAAAAGAGAATAGAGCGAAACGCACGAAGGCCAAGCGAGGCAAGGAGTCGCCCGTGTCAGGGTCGCCGGTCAAGTCCGATGGCAAGAAGAGCGACAGTGGTGCGTACCTACCCACACTCGCACTGCATACAACCTCTCATTCCACTTTAGAGCACCTACTCTACATTTTTTGCTCATTTCTACCAAAATCATACATCTTGCTTCATACCAGGTTCCACCTCTCCGCGGAAGGACACTCAATCAAAGAAGACCATGCTTCGTTTCCTCCGATCAGGGATCAGGTAAAGCTGCCCCACCGCCCTGATCACTACAATCCACGTGTTGCCATGTATAGCGTGGGCACTTGCTACTCGGATGGTTGGTGGTCCTGATGACATTGACGCTCGTCGTGTGTTGAATTCAGAGGCTCATCCGTTGGTCACTACAAGAAGAAGCAGTCATGGTCGCACATGTGGGAAGGTGCTGAAGTTGAGGACCAGGAAAAGCTTCGCAAGGTCATAATCCTTCAGTCCTCGTGGCGCCGAACACTTGCTCGCCGCCTCCGGAAGAAGTTGATGATCGCCAATGAACTCCTCAAGACTGAGGAGAACTATGTGCGAGCTATCTCTATTGTGTGCAACACATTCTATTACCCTCTCCTGATGCTGGAAGAGCGTAAGACACCACTTCTCCAGGCGAGCGACATCAGCACTATCTTCTCGGTGGTGGGCAAACTGTTTGAGCATCAGCAGAGCTTCCTTGATGTGCTTAGGCAGCGCATCACGGACTGGCGCGAGTTCGAGCGGCGAAGTGTTGGTGATATCTTCCTCGAAAAGACCGACTTCTTCGATCTCTACAAAACCTACATCAACAACTATGATGCCTCTATGGCCACACTCAAGCGCTGCAAGCAAGAGAACAAGAACTTTCAACAGTTCATCACAAAAGTACGAGCTGCCGCTGATGTTCGAGTTAGCTGTTGAGCCTCACTTAAGTGGATTTGGGGGCGTTCGACACAGTGCGAGACGAACGAGGAATGCGAGTATCAGGATCTGGGCTCCTTCCTCATCCAGGTATTATCGTAGCATCCGATTGATCCACAAAGAGTTGTTCTGACCCACATCGTGCAGCCTATTCAGCGAATTCCAAGATACGTGCTCTTGCTTGCCGACCTAATGCGAAAGACATCCAAGGGCAGTCCCACTCACCGACAGCTGAGGTTCGCACTCAACGTTTAGTGGTTCCTCAGCTTCTATCGTGTTTAAAGAGCTCACGTCGTCTCTGAAATAATGCTACACAGCAAAGCAGTACAGAAGATGAGGGACATGACTTCATACTTCAACGAACAGAAGCGAGATGCCGAGAATGCGGACTATGTCGACCGTCTCTACAGCCGCTTCATCTTCCCCTCTTCTTCATCTTCTTCCAGCCCTTCTTCAAAAAAGGGTGGTTCACCCTTTGCGCCAGTGAGGGAGGGTGATAGCAAGAACAATCCATTGCTTGCGGACTCCAAGAAACGGCGTCGATTCGTTCGCGAGGGCGAGGCAGTTCTGATCAAAAGGGAGAAGAACATGGGCGGCAATGTCATCATGAAGAAACCATCGCCAACAAAGCGGGGTAAAGGTAATGTACTCTCCCCATCTCCATGTGGAATCCTTCACTGTTTTGTTGATCGTGATCTTTTGTGGGTACAGAGCGACGGGTAGTATTGTTCAATGACCTTCTCGTACTATGCTCGCCTGTTCGCCCAACCTCACCTTCTTCGCCGACAATATCCGCTACGCCACCAACTAGTACATCACGTCCTGCCGCAGCCGACACGCGCACACGGTCCTTCCGCCATTCGGTCAACCTGGCCGATTGGAATATCTTCCTTCCTCGGCGTGAGAGTCGAGAAAATGTCGATCAGCAGAACCCTTTCCTCTCACCCCATCAACGAGGTAGCATAGGCAACCTTCGCAACAGTGGCCCCAACCGTTCGCTCTCCTCTGAGAGTGATGGCGGTGAGTCGGGATCGGGGCGCAGCCGTCGAAAGACGGTTACTGAGGGACCCGCAACACTCAAACCAGCTTCTCCTAACCTGAGCGCACAGGCGACTCCACTCAAGGTGAAAGAAGTGGAAGAGCTCTGGAAGATACAGGCCGTGGTCGGCCTTCCTGATTCATGTATGTGCAATCGCCACCGTCCAATCCGCCCTTGCTTTAACGTTGTCTCTTCAACAGATGGAGAGAATATGTTTCAAATCAAGAGCTTCAAGTACACTTATCTCATGTCAGCGCGGACTCCCAAAGAAAAGGAGGAGTGGATGAACATCATCCACACTACCAGAGAATGTCTCTATCGTGGTACCTTTCTTACCCTTCTTCTGCACCTTTCCTTCGTCCTGATTCCTTGTCGGCAGGCTCGTAGGTTTGTGAGCGTTCCGGCTTGCCTGACCGGTTTCGATCCGACGGCCTTTGTCGACGAAATCAAATAGAGCGAGTTTTCACTCAATTTATCGTGCTTGCGGAGTTTGAGGAGTGGGCGAAATTTACCGTCCGTTCCTCTGCAGCGGCTAGCCGCGGTAGTGAGATGGACCTGGGGACTGATGTGCCTCGCTCTGCGCCAACCCTCGGGCCAAGTCCAGTCAGTCTTTGTTGTTTCTGCACTCTTGAAGTACCCCCGATTTCAGCCTCCCTCATCCTCCATCTTCATTACGTTAGCTTCATCACCTCTCAGCAATCCCTCTTCCTCTTCTTTCTTGTGGCAGCCATGGAACTACAAAACCGAACCTTTTCCGCTTCCCCAATGTATCGGACCGGATGGGTAACCTTTAGCTCCGAACTAGTGACGCCGCCCCTTAGGTATTCATGTTCCACCGCACCATCCTCTCCGCTCTCCTTCTCCCCTCTGCTTTCTAGCGCCACATTCTTCGCTCCTTCTTCCTCTACAAAGAAGAACGGTTCTAAACTATCATCAGTCGTTCCATCTACGCGACTCCCCGACATGGCGAACGAGTTGTGGTGGGAGATACTCGCCCGCCTACCTCTGCATGACAGGCTGAAAGCCAGCAGCGCATGCCGCCTCTTCCGTGGCCTTGTTTGCGCACAGCTTCGATTCGTGGATCTCTCTTCCCTCGGCCGACATGTGTCTCGTGCTTCATCTTCTTCATCATCTTCATCCTCTTCCTTTCCTCTTCCCTTCTTTACCGCAGGAATGAATCCGAGAGTAGTCGAACGGTCGGATAGAGGGAGTGATGGGGACTATGAGGAACGGCTGATTCAGTTCATGCAGTTCCTTGCTCGTGATTGTGGTGTGCAAGGTACACTCATGTGGTGATAACGAGTGGATTCCCTGCCTCTTGATGCCTTAACTCCTATTCACACAGGATTGGCGATGACGCCAAGGATCAGCAGCGCTCGTC
>CDEZ01023110.1:2523-21018 GCA_000826365.1 Acanthamoeba royreba | reverse complement strand
TGATAGGTCACAGGGGATTCTCATCTTTGGCGTCGGTGGTCTTCTTTTGAGGCTCGGCTTGGGGTGGCTGTGCTTCTTCCTCTTCGTAATCGTCGTCGTCGTCCTTATTCACGTAGTTACGAAGGTAGGTGTCATGCTCGATGGTGTTGATCACAAGGAAACGCACGACAGTCAGCTTTTGTGTCTGGCCCAGCCTGTGCGCACGTCCGATGGCCTGTAGGGTAGGTCGATTCAGCCACAAGAAAGATACCAATGCCAAACAAATACCAACAAGCACGTCAGAGGCTCTTGGCTTACCTGTGCCTCGATGGCGTGTGCGCGCGACCGGCTGCCACAGATCGGATCCACAAGGATGATGTGGGTGGCCTGCGTCAGATTGGTGCCCGAAGCTGCATTTTCCTGTTACCGTGCCAATGTGAGCTACCTTCTCCTTTGTTGAAAGAAAGCGAGGCCAGAAAAATACCAGAGAGAGCATCAATACGCGAGGCAACGGCTCAGGTTCCTTGCCAGAAGCCGTTTTCTTTGGTGCTGCATTGACTGACTTCTGGAAAGCAGCGATGGCCTTGTTCCTCTGGTAAACGTTGCCTGGAATTGAATCACCAGTCAGTCTGTGATCTGCTTGCTATTCTAACAGAGAGGGGCGAATACCGCGACAGAAGATGGTGCGCACGCCATGCTCCTCAAGCAGGTTGCCGATGAGCATGAGGAGACGAGTCCACTGAGAGAAGATGATGATACGTGAATCTTCATCTTCGCACAGCTGTTGCACATAGACTAGCAGATGCGGCATCTTCGATCCGTGCACAGCAACCATATCCTCGCTGCACAAAGATCACCTTCTTCAGCTTTCATGAAATGACAAGGTGATCACGGAAAATAAATGACATACCCCACACTTTCAGGAAGACTGAAAGTCGCGCTGGGCAACTCTTTGGCAGCCGCCTCAAGCATGGCTACGCCTTCTTTGTTATCCTCTTCTTCCACCTGTAATTTACAGAACCAGGACCACGTGAGCAGTTGGCAACGAGGAAAATTAAGCAACACGCCGCACCAAAGGATTGTAGGGCTTGCCCTTGGCCTTCTTCTTGCCCTGCTTGGTGATGTGATACTTGGCTTCTACCTCTTCTAAGTGGGCCAAGCTCTTCTGATACATTTCAAGGCTCGCCTCCAAGCTCGATATCTCCTTCTTCTCCTTTTTGATGGTGTTCTTGAGACCGAGTTTGCGTTCCTGCTCGCCCTTTGTCGGTTTCCAGTTGGTCATCCACGCTCGCTGACGCTTCCAGTCGTTCTGATACAAGTAGGTCACCAATCAAGTGCATGAAAATCTGTATTAGAATTGGTAACAGCGTTAAGAGCTAGACTTCTTACCTTGAGATCCTTAAGATGTTGTTGGTGAGTTTGCAGTGTAGCCTTGGCCGAATCGAGCGACGTAGAAGTAGTCCTGATTTGTTGTTTTTTCATGGCGAGCAGGTCGGTGAATATCTCCCACAAGTTCTTCTCATTTATTGGAGACCTGCATACGGCACGTTAGGAGAGCCGGCACAATGACCGCAAATACGACGTACCTGTAGTAAGCAAGTGAAAGCTGAGGATGACAGCATATTTGCCTCATCTCGTCATCGCGATTTTCTATCTTGGCAACTTCATAGAGAGCGCGCTCAATGATAGTTTGCCGCAGCAGAACCACCTACACAACCGATCAGCACTACCCAACTGGGTGATAGCGCGACTGGAGTACCTGATTAGTCACGCCAGGAAGTGTGTACTCGTTGCTGACCGACTGCTTGGTATGGCGGCAATAGAGGTTCTTCATAACTTCCTGCAATGATACTTAATGAGACCAAACTAACCTTTCTGTTGGGTCAAGAGCAGACGCACTCGTTCCACGTTAGGCGCCCACGTATAGCCATGATTCCAACGCAGTTGAGCCGCCATTATCCCTTCTTCCTCAGCCTGAACCACACAATTGTAAGTTTCAAGATCACCTCCGCAAAGAGCCTGGTTGTGCCTTTTCCAGATCTGATTTGGCTCCCTTATGCTTGGGGTCGACAGGTTTCTTGACCCTCAAACGTAATAGCTCTAGGGCACTGAACAGTGACTGACGCCCATGAGGGAATGGTGAACCAGTCACATACCACCTGATGACGTGATAATGCACGATAATGAGCTCTGCTCGCGCACACCATGGAGGCTACAGTCAAACCTGAAAGTGGCCTGGATCGGACTGATATCATCGATGCCCGTCTTTCCCTTACGGCCACGGCCCATTGGGAGTTCATGGGCTTCATCGAGCACCATTCTCAACCATCGGAATTGGCTGAGCAACGGACTGCGCACCTTTGCCAGCTTAGGATCATCATTGCCCAGATGAGTCGGCTTGTAGTTTGCGCGCACACTCTCGTAATTCTTGTTGCTGCGAAGGAGTGCGTGAGCATGACCAACAGTAACATGAACGGAAGACGGAGCGGGTACACAAGAAAGCTGAAGGACACAACCACAAGGTCAGCGTCAATAATGTCTTTGTAGCTGATCTGACGATGCTGAACGATGGTTGTGATGACAAGCACCTAAAAAAACACATGGAACCGAAGAGCAACAAGTTGAGTTTGCATACAATGACCATCACATCAAAACGAGTGTTGTGCGTACCTTCAGAGGTGGATTGGTGTGCTTGGCCACCTCGCTGGCCCACTGCTGCGCTAAATGGCTCGGACAAAGGACGATTGTCGCTTTAGTGCGGAAGAGACTCTGTAACACAAAAAGGAAGCTTTGAGTGACTAGGAGCTGTACAGACGATAAGAGAAGATATGCTCGTACGCTGTCCAAGGGATAGAGTGCCTCATCGCGCGCGAATATCTTGTCCACGTTTTGGCGTTGTAGAGTGATGAGTGCCAAGATGATCAGCGTCTTACCCAGACCCTGCAAGGAAGGACTGATTATTCACCACAAAATTCGCTCAAACGAGAGCGATCAGTAAAGTACCATCTCCTCAGCAAGAATGCCGCCGCGAGTGTAGATGCGAAGATAGTGCTTGTAGCGATCTAGTTGATCGAATGTGCAGAGAGTAGAGCCATCGGGGTTCATTACGACCTACAGGGGAGGAAACATAAGCAATGAAATAATAAGTGTGCACGTGAGGCAAGGAGCGTACGTGAGATCCAATGTTATCAGGAAATCCAACAAGGCGAATCGTTTCCCAGTACATGCCGCGACTGACGCGATCCTCGATTTCCTGATTGACCATTTCAACTTAAGCGAGCATGTAGTAAGATTTGCACACGCCATACCGTCATCCAGGTCAAGCTCTCCAGCTGATAAGAGTAAAGTTTTGAAACGACGCCTTCAGGCTTCGTGTGCCTGAAGGGCTTATCATCACCTGAAGTCGTGCCCTCTTGTTGTGATGCCTGCGATTCGGCGTCCACATCTAGTGAAGCCTGGTACCAACGCCATTAGCGATCAAGAATCGAACTTCTTCAATGGTGGGATTGCATGTACAGGAATTTCATCAACAGCCTTCTCTTTGCCCTTGTCTTGTGACTCTCGCAGGGCCTTGCGAGCCTCAATACGCCGCTGCCTTTCAGCTTTCTTATGTGATGTAAGCCAACTGGGAATTGTCTGTTGCTCAAAGATCCTGAAACCATCGTATTGTTAGTTATCCTTGTACAGTATGAGGAGTGCTTTTTCATCTACCGATAATCATGTCCCACAGCCGCGTCATTTACGACTTGGTGGAGGAACTGCACATCCATCTTGGACAGCTCTTCCTGCCAACGGCCCTCTTCAACAAGAACCTCCAAGTATCCTATTCACACGGAAGTCACTTTGCCGTGAGCACCTAAGACTTATCGTCGAGATGTTTCAATCGCTTACCGATGTTGACAAGCACGACGCCAGTTACCTCATCCTTGCCATCTGAGTGCATAAGGCGCCATTTCCACAACTTCGGATTGCACAGGCTTTTGTACTGTGCCATCGATCAGCCTTGGCGCCCATTCGGGATTCAAAAGAGATTCAATCGCACCTTGCCATCTTGTCTTAGAATATCTTCCTCGCGCCGTGACCCGAGCATGTAGTGTTCCAGCCACCAGGCATCGGACTTGAACGTCGCCGCTCCACCCCAGCCTCCAGTAAATCTGGGGATCCTTATTGGGTAAGGAAAGTACCACAAACCCTAGGACAGAGGGAAGAAAGAAACGTGATATCACGTACACGAGGAGGCCCAGACCAAACTTGTGGTCAATGTATTTTTCGTTGCGGCTGAGCATGTACTGACCGTAGCCTGTGACCGGATCTGCGTGGTATATCTCTTCGAAATGGTAGTCTGGTGGATTAGGGTTGGTATAGCGCTGAGTATAGCTGTGGGTGCTGATGTCTGTCACATCTTCAACTGGATTACATTTCCCTACCACAGGCTCATCTTTGATAAAGCGCACAGTGTAGCCACTTGATGAAGAAAACAGCACAGTGAGTAAGCAAGTCACCCTGGCTCAGAGGCCCAGCGGAGTGCAGCGACATACACAAACTGGTTCCAGGTGTAGTTGTTGAAAGGCTTAAGAATCAACGGCTCGGCGACGAGGTACTGTGAAGATACACCAGCCGTCATTAGACAACTTGGATGACTGGCTCCAATAACTCGTCTAGGCGCGCACCTGTTTCTTCCAGAAGTAGCTGTCGCTCAACAGTTCATGCCACGTCCTGCAGACGCTCATGCCTTGCGCCATCGTCGCTGTGAGCCAGATCCATCGAACCCGGATATCAATGTTAGCATGCGCCACATGAAGGGTCTTAACTTGGCGCTGAACTCACCGGCGTTAAAGAAGGAGAAGATGTGCATGAGGGTTTCGGTGGGCAGCTCATCAAAGCATGACGACCCATCCGCCGGTGGGAAATAGTACTGCGGCAGAGCGCCTTCGTCGTCAGTGTACACGTTGGCCTGAGCTGCCTGTACTGCCTCCTCATTTTCCTCCGCTATATCCTCCAGTTGCTCTGCGTTGCCTGCACAACAAATGAATTCATGAAGTCACAGCAGAACGCAGAGGTGTGCAACACCATGATGGTGACTCTCATCAACGACCGTACCAAACAGTCCAATGTGCATAACGTTATTATCCTGCGCCACCACGCGTCCGTCGTCCCTGATCTGTCGGAGCAGCCAGTGGTGATGGTGCAACAGCACCCACCGATCCTGTTATACGCATCCCACCACATGTCCCATCCCCATCACTTCTCAGCCCTCATTCTTCTCTTTTTTATTAAACAAAATGAATTCGGCATTAACGATTTATTATTTTGTTTTATTATGATCGGTATTATTTAGTATCATTTATCATTTATCATTTATTTACTTATTCATTTATTTGATCGAAATTAAATTTGAAACGTAATCAGAAGAAATAGAACGTAAATTTAAAATATTAAATGATCAAAAATGTTTTTTAAAATGAAATATTTAAATAAAATGAAAAAAAGAAGTGGGGCGGGAAAGTACGCGAGTAGAGGCCGGGGGTTGGTCGCCGTCGGCGGTTGACGAGGCGGCCGGCGCTCGACGCGGGGGAGGCGGCATGGCCCGGGGCGGCGGCGCCGTGCCCAGGCCGAAGAGGTTCAAGTAGGACGCGTTGAGGATGTCGTTGGCCGAGTAGCTCCCGCTACGCACCAGCTTGGCCGGCGGCCGGGCCGCGTTCCGCGCCGCCCGCTGCTGGCGCTTGTGCAGCTTGCGCTGCTCGCCCCACGACAGCTGTCGATCGCCCTTGTCCGCATCGAATTCGCCTCCATCGTTGTCAACCCCATCCTCCTCCTCTTCTTCTTCTCCTTCTTCCTCTTCGCCATCTTCATCTTCTTCTTCTTCCTCTTGATTCGCGCGTCCCTTCCTTTGCCTCTTCTTGGGCGCCGCCGCCGCGCGGGCCAGCCGACTCGATCGTCGACGTACAGACCGGGTAGCTTCCTCTTCTCCTTCTTCTTCTTCAGGAGTCAAGGCCTCTTCTTCTTCCTCCTCCTCCACTACCTTTCGTTTCCGGCCGCGTCCCCGGGTCGGCGTCGCCGCCTTCTTCTTGGTCGCCGGGGTTGCCTTCTTCTTCGTCTTGGTCGGGGTGGTGGACTTGCGAGGCCGACCTCGGCCACGCTTGACGACGGACTCTTCTTCCTCAGCGGCATCTTCACCATCTTCACCGTTGTAGGCGTCATCATCATCATCAGTGGGCGGCGTCTTCTTGGTGCGTTTGGCCGGAGGCGTCGCGGCGGCCCTGCGCGGACGACCACGACCGCGCTTGGCCGGGGACGAGGCTTCCACTTCTTCTTCTTTTTCTTCTTGTTCCATCGGCTCGGCCTTTGCCGCTTCCTCTTCCTTCTGCTTGATCCTGGAGGACCGCCTCATCCTTGCCCCTTGGTCCTTAGTTCTTCTTCGACTTCTTCTTCCTCTTCTCGAGTCCTTCAGGTTCAGGTTCAGGTAGGGTATGGGTGAGGGGAACCACAAGTATTCCTTCCTTCGTTGGTGTGCGACACACTGCCCACCTTCAAATTTCACTCTTGGAAAAGTTTGACAAACTCAAACTTCTTTTGGTAAATTTTTATTTCCACTTTTCGAAAAGGTTTGGCTAACACCAAATGGCAGAACAGCGAGGTAAGGACCAAGCCGGCGAAAAGAATACATACACAGGCTAAATGACTTGGGAGAGGGGAACATGTTTGTTTGTGAAATTCAAGGACATGATGGATTAATCTCTTGGGTAGGAGTTCCTCTTCACGCGTGGCACACCTGGAGGAAATCTGTACCAACATTCATCAATGGCTATCAGAAAAAAAGCAGGTAGAATGGTCCTGTTGCATCACGGTCCTGAACCAGGCACCTTGTGGAGCGCGGCGACGGTGCTTTGGCAGGCAGGGCACTTAGGCATGGTGGTGTCTCTTGTCGCTGGGTTGGTTTGCGTGTGGTGTGAAGAATGAAGGACTGACTGGCAATTTAACTGTGCTGCAACTGTTACGTCGACCAACCAAAACGCGCCGCATAAGACCGCGTTAAGTTCTGTCGCCCACGGTGTCAGGAGCTTCCTGTTCTAGCCAAGTTCTTGATCGTTGTGGCTTGGGCTGTGGTCCAAATCCCAAGAAGTCTTTGTAGGAGATACGACGGGGCCTGAATCTCAAGTTGACCTCTACTGGGTGATCAAGATTGCCATTCAGTGGCAGTATGGACCCAGTGATTGCTTTTCAACGTTCCTCCACTGTCAACAACTCTGTGCACAGACATGGTGTAGTCTTAGGTGTAATCGTTCTTTACATTTTGTTGAGAATTCATGATTCCTCCACTGGTACAGGATCATCAGCATTGGCCTTCTCCTCTTTGCCTGCACAGGGTTCGTCCTTGTCTTCTACCACAATCTTCTCCTTTCGCTCCTGCTTATCCTTTTTCTTCTTCTTCTTGTCCTTCTTCGCCTCTTCCTCCTTTCCTTCCTTGTCGTCAGCGGTGGCCTCCTCTTCCTTCTTGCGAGCAGCGTCCTCTTCTTCCATGCGGGCAAGCTCATGCACGACGAACTTGTCCACATTGTCGAGCGCTCCCTGTGGATCAAGCTTGTAGCGGAGGAGGTAACCCTGAATGCTGGCCATCGACAGCTTAGTCTCTGGTACTCGATCGGCAAAACTGATCGCCATCTTCTTGATCTTGATGCACTCACGCTCGATCTCGTCATGAAAGGCAGCCGCCCTCTTCTTGACCACCTCAGGGTCTTCTTGATCGTCCTCTTCAAGAGTCTTTTCCCAGGGCTGATAGAAGTAGGAGAACAGCCTCTCGATCTGATCACGCTGAGCTAGTCCGACATAAATAGAGACGTCAATGCGACCGGGACGCGTGAGCGCGGGGTCAAGCTTCTCGCGATGGTTAGTGGTCATCAGCACCAGCGATCCTTCGAAGGCGACGGCACTGTCGAGCGCGTTGAGGAGACCACTAAAGGTGACCTTGCTCATCGCGCCGTCCTCTGTGTTCTTCTTCCGGAGGATGAATGCCGCGTCGATGTCCTCTAGCAGGAGAATGCTGCCCTTGGGCATCTTGCGGAAGCACTCCTGTAGCTCCTCGTCTGTCAGGCTGGCATTGGCCAGGCTGCACACGCACAGGTTGAGCCCGAGCTCACCCGCCAGCGCCGATGCAAAGCTCGACTTGCCGCATCCCGGCGGACCGTACAGAATCATTCCTCGCCTATGGGGAATGCCGCGGCGCTTGTACCACTCCCTCATGGAGAAGAACTCGCGCACGTCGGCGAGCAGCTCCTCTAGCAGACCCTTGGGCAGGTGGACCGAGTCGATCGCGCGCTTCTCCATCGCCAAAAGCTTGCGCCACTGGCCCCATCCATCATACTTAGGCTGGAAGATCAGAGTCTTGCCCAGCTCCTCGCCCAGACTAAAGTTCATCGCGTCTTGTGCCATCTCCTTGAGTATCTGCGGGTCGCGTCCGATGGTCGACAGCTTCACCGTCTCCAGCAGCTCCACACCTTGGCCGGCCTGATTCTCTTTGATGATTCTTTCCATCGAAATCCATCGTCCCCGGTAACGGTAGAAATGCAATCCGGGCGCCGGCGCGAAGTGAAGCTCCGGCCGCGTGGCCGATTCGGTGCCGTCCCACCGGTCCCATCGGTCCGAGTTGTTGTCGCGCGTGGTGAGCATGCTCAGCTCACGGCCGTTGGTGCGCTCCGTGTGATGAGCGAGCCACTTCATGATCCACTGAAAGGACTCGTCCTCTTTGCGGACTTCAAGCGAGACGACGAACTGGCGGCATGCACGATCCCACAGCTCCTGTGCGGCCCAGTGAAGGTAGGCTCCGACGACGCCGATGACCAGCAGCAGCAGGCCGCCGGCGAAGACCTGGTTCTCGGCCAGCGAGCCGGCGTGACTCTGAACGTAGGACGCGAAGAGCTGCTCCGCCATGTCTTACACGTTGAGCGTGAGCGAAGTCGGGATATGGAGTAGAAGGAGAGCGTCGAAGAAAGAACGGAAGAAGAAAACGAAAACGACGATCTTCGTTCTTCGTGTGAGAAGCGGAGGAGGCAGAAGAGATGAAGTGACCTCCGGAGACGGAACAAGTTGGGTTTTTATATCCGCAGTAGCTGGGGAAAGTCAGTTAACCACGGTGCTTAATCGAACGTAGCGGAGTGACTTATTCCATAACAATTCCAGAAAGCCCACGGTTCGTTTGAGCCCAAGCCAGCTAGGGAGACCAGGTCAGGAAATGGGTCTAAGAGAGAAGATAACGGACTTACTAGGGTAGCGTACTAGTTCGCGTTTTCGGACCTTCTCCGCCCAGGTTAATCGTATCTCCGCAGGTAGAGGTGAGAGCCAAGTCACCTTCCTCTATTGTCCTTCTTGATGCCGGTCGGGCTTATCGTTCTCACTCTGCTCCTCGTCCTCGCTCTGGAGGTATCAGCTACCGCTCATCCTCGAATTCTGCGAAGGTCCTGCGCTATGCTGCACATCCGTTCTTGATCGTCTCCCTCACGCCCGCGATGCTTGCCAGAAAAACCTTTATCGCTAAAATCATGCCATCATATGTTTTTTCTTCTTCGGCAGATCGGGAGTCGACGCGTCGAAAAATATGAACGAAGAAAATCGTTGGAAATAATTTGTCTGCACAGCCAAATGGTTTAGGAAATTGTGCGGGAAAAGAGTCCAAAAAAGTTAACCAATCACAACTCTTCCCTCGATCGTGACGAGTTCCTCTCCACAGTGTACTAAAACTTGTATGTAGTCTCAAAACATGTGTCTCTCATTGGCACGTACGATCTGGCGGAGCCTCTGCGCCAATGAGACGGAAGCTGTGGATCGGACCGGAGGGACAACCCGACAGGTACCTGTTCCTTCTTCTTCTTCATCATCACCACCGACCGGACAAGGAAGGTGTCCATTACCGTCATGCAGTTCTTCCTCCGGCTGGCCGTGCTTGTGACGACCCTCACGCTTGGTGTAGCGCCAACCACAACGACAGGAGCGCCGGTCCAGCTGTGGGCGTCAGTTCCCGTCGCGCCCAACGACACTGCCCTCGTGTACGGAAGCGGCCTCGCGTCCGTCACCAACGTCTCCGTGTGCACCTCGCCCCAGTCAAGCAGCTGCTCGCCACTGGCGGTCATCGACGCGTGGGACTACTCAGTCAAGTTCCGCATCCCTGAGTCGTGGCCGCTTTCGGTCTACCAGTACACCCTGTGCTCGTCACCATCAGGACAGTGCTCCGAAGAAGTGAACCTCATCAACGTAGCCGAAGTGGCGTGGATACAAGGCGATGCGGGTTCGGTTGGTGCGACACCAGGAGGAGAGCTCCGGTAACCCCAACCTTGTTCTTGTTCTTGTTCTGATGCCTGCTTGATGACACACTCTGATGATGATGATGATGATCTTCTTCTTGGTGATGATGTACGATCAGGCTGTTTGGTCGTGCGTTGGCGTTCGCGGCAAATGACTGTGTGCCAACGGACGGGCCTGTGGCCACGAGCGGCACCATCGTCGAGCTGGTCCTGATGACGGGCAGCCAGGCTGGCTTGTCCTTCACGTTCGGACACCAGAACGTGCGAGGCAATCGTGTGGTGGCCTCCTGTCACGACCTGATCGTCGAGCTGCCCGCCGACTTGCCTCTGGGCGACTACTCCGTCTCGGTGTCGAACTCTCTCCAGCTATCAGCTGGATTCAATGCAACGACACATTCTCGCGATGGTGATGCGTTGGTGATCTCCATTGTGGCAGTCAAGGTCTGGCCAGGCGATGCTGCATTCGCCAACGGGACCGGCGGACGCGTGTTTGATGTCCGGAAGGAGTTTGGCGGGAACGTGTCACAGGCGGTGAGCGAGGCCAACAAGGTGGATGGCGGAGCGGTGGTCTACGTGTCTGGCGGCCAGGACATCAGAATGGGCGATCGAGAATACATCATTCTCGGCAACAATGTTGTGCTTCGAGGAGACGGTGCCAACGTGTCGCGCCTCATCTGGGCAGACAACTCGGCCGAAGTGATGGCTATAAGCCGGCTAGTTAAGTCAGTGAATGGGTCGATCAAGATCGAAGACATGGGATTCGAGGTGACTTCAGCATACGGCCAAGGCTTCTTAGGCATCGCCAACGGGACAGGCAGCCTCATCCAGCGCATCTCTGTGCGTCTCAACACACAACAGAACCTGAGTAACGCGATCTACGTCGAAAGCAACGATGTTACCATCAGGGACAGTTACTTCTACGTCCAAGGCGATCCATTCCACATTCCCACCTACGCCTACCCGAAGCACTACATGCTGTGGGCCAACAATGTCCAGTTCTTCCGGCTGATCAGAGTCAAGTGGGACACCAACTGTCCCGGATACGCCGTCATGGGCGGAGCCAACTTTGTGTGGGAGGGCAATCAGTTCAACAGCTACAAGGGCGCATTCAACTCCAGCGTCAGCGGCAGTGGATTCAACACCCTATCGGGGGCATCGCGCAGGTACACGTGCTTGACTCAATCCTTGATGTCTTCATCATGCTAAGTTGTTGATGATGAATGATTGTTGTAGTGAGCGAGTGGGATTCGTACGGAACTGCCAGAGGGACGATCTTGATGCACACTACATGGAGACGTGGACGGGCGATGGGCCTGGCGGTTCCTATTGGGGCACCATCGAGTCCCTCACCGGCACATCCCTCGTGCTTACCGCCAATGCGAGTCTACCGGGGTTGACGGGCCGTGTGGCGGTCTTCACCAACGGGCAAGGAGCAGGACAGCTCGGTCGGATCGCATCGTATGTGAACGGCACATCGCTCATTCTTGAACGTCCACTCAAGGTGGCACTGAATCCAAGCGACGCCAAGGTGTCCATCACAGCCTATCGAGGCGACATCATCCTCAGCGGTAACCTCTTCGAGGAGGGCTCCATGGTTCAGTGCTACGGCATGCAGATGCTCTCAGTGTGGTCCTACAACACGATGAGGAATATGAGAGGCATCCCTTGGCAGAGCAACAATGGCGAAGGAGGATTCAACCTTCACGGACGCGAGTACGGAGGTGGGGTAGAGCCGGCCTACTTCAACGAGATCCATCACAACAGACTCATCAACACCACTGGTGGAATCTCTTCCATAACAAGCACGAGTTCGAAGCTGTCGGGACCGTTCATCAGGGCCATGGTGGTGCGACACAACGTGATCCAAGTGAGAGGCCGCATCGTTGTAGCCACCAACGTGTCCGACGCTGTGGTCGAGCACAACCAAGTCAACTCCATCACTGCCGGCGGACCAGTGTCGGTTTCCACCGGAGCCGATCACGTGGTCATCCAGAACAATATCGGCAACGCGACAGGACTGCCGGATCCAAACGCTGAGCTCACTCGGTCATGCTCCTTCGTTGTGCCGTATGCGGAAACCAGTGGTGTGTCGATTGGCCGAAGCATCGGTTGGTTGCGCTTGCTCACGGTCATGATGTACATGGTGGCGAGGTGAAGGGACAACTCCTGTTTTGCTAGCTATGAACTGTTGACCTGACCCTACTCGTTCTTGAGGACTGAGTACTGTGCAAGGTGTGCATGATGGAGGGCCTCGAACAAGGCAATAGCGGATTCATCCTGGCTGTCCCGGATGGTCTGGGCCGCTTCGTCCCAAGAGAAGGAGGGGAGGTCAGCATGATAGCCTACAATCGTCATGATGGCACCCAACCGCAGTCTGTCTATGGAGTGCATAGGCAGCGTTGGGTATCTGTCCTGCAGCCATCTCCACCTCCTATTGATGATTAGACATGCTTCCTTTCATCAAGAGCACGCAAAGGCCTGGGTGTCACCGTACCCAGGTTGAGGCCAGCTTCCTGCATAGGAAGTTGCCGCCGCAAAGAGGTCGGCCACCATCTCCACCACTGCTTCATCATGCATACGTGCGATCTGCCCATTCCTGAGACATGGGTGGTACATGTGAGTTTAGCTCCGAACTGGCCAAACTTGCTGAGGAGTTTTGTACCGGTGGAAGTATTCGGGGTGGTGGTCGTTGCAGGCGTAGTGATGTCGCTCCGCCTTGTGGTACCGCTCTGTCTCTTCGTCGGTTAGCTGTCGGCCGCCGTGGTGCCTCGCGGCGTACGCAAAGAACTCGCAGGGGTGGAACTTGGATAGGTCATGAAGCAGCATGCGTGTCCACGAGAGCCGCTGCTCGGGGGGCAGGCGAGGGTTCACAAAGCACGCCCCGGCCACGATAAGCACTGCCTTGTGGTACAGGATGGTCATGACCAGTCTGAACCAACTCCACAACTTGTGCAACACTGTGCAGCGGCAACCGCACACCATCTTCTTCGAAACTCAACTGTCCTTGCCGGGGTGCTTGAACTTGGGAAACTGTGAGTGTAACGGCAAAGCTGAAGTGATGAGAAACTGTCCAGGTTCATTTCGCCGAACAGGCTGCTATCTTTATTTGTTGGCGGTACGTCGGCCGATGAAGTGGTAGTTGGAGAAGAGCTCTTCGTCTTGAATTCGTCGCATCGCCATCAACACAATACCCTTGACCTGTAGAGGCAATGCGTTGGTATTAACACGCTTTTTGAGATGTCAACTCTGATGTTGCTACCGCATAGGTTGGGTCTTTGCTGGAGTAGTAGACGTTAGGGATAAACGGTTGATAGTGCGTTGGTGTATCAGCGGGGAACTGGTACTCGAAATACCTGGCGCAATAGTCTCAGTGATTGTAGCCCACGCTGAGCGATGTTCAAAGGGGAATGTACATCACGTTCGGCAGATCGCTGTGATTGATCAAATGACCCCACCCAAAGGGATTGTACTCGTTCATGCTATCTTCCTTGATGTCCAACCACGACGCATCGCACACTCTGTGAAGCAATGTGCCCAAGAAGAGTTGGTCGAGAAAGAGGCAACGTAGGGTTAGGACGTACGTACCCAGCAGATGGCCCAAATTTTTCATAAATGGAACGGTAAAAGTAGCGCGATAGCCCTCGTGGTCGGCCGTCTACAGAAGAACCATCTGATCGTCGAACCAGATAACTACAACGTAGTTAGTACACGATGGTATATGATTGAGTTCGGTTGTACTGTACTCATTGGATAGCGATGGAAGGAGGAGCGGATCACCTGGCTTAATTCAGTAAACGAGAATAATGACATTAGACAGAAGCAGAAACGGAATGGCGGAGCGCACTGTGCATTACCTGATAAACAGCCCCAGGATAGATACAGACACAAGTGCCAGTCTGGACGTGACCATCAAGAAAGAGACCTGTTGGCACAGAAAACATAACGTCAAGGATACAGATGATCTCTTTAAGATGAGATGAACCGCACCATGCCCGGCATTCGGGATTGTGCTCCTGCGCTTCACCAAAGAGAAACCGAACCGTCGGCGCATCATCTCACTCATGCTCTCCCTCTTGACATCGCCGACGCCCTTCTATCCGATGCAAGCAATGTCCAGAGTTTGACATCAGCCATAGCAATAAGAGGAGAAAGGCCGAGTACCACTTGATCATCACGGTCATCGTCATCCTGTTGATGATGATCGTGATGGTGGAATTCGTGAAGAGCATCAAAGTAAGCACACAGCTGTCGCGTGATGTCCTCGTACGTGAACTGCTGCTCCAGCCGTTCCTGCCACTGCATCACACTCTCCCCGTCCTTACGGTCATGCACGCCTGCATTCTGTTCATTCCCTGCGGCCAACGTCGTTCTTGTCCTTCTTACCTGCACGAAGATAATTATTTAAAGAAATATTTTTATTCTTATTATAATCCAATAATTAAATTTTGAAGTTAAATTAATTTTTTAATTAACTAAAAATGAAAATAAAGGTGCACAAATATACCAGCATGGTGCTACGCAAGGCAGCAACAGATGTTGCACGCCATCTTACTCGCATCTTTTTAATCGATTTTTTATTTCTCCACCATTTTCTTTTTTTCTTTTTGGTTTCCTTCCTGTTCGGATTTTGAATTCTTGTGTTGCTGCGCAGCCCATCACAGGCTCCGGAACCGGCCGTTGCCAACGTCCACCACAGAGAGAACTGGACACGGACTGTGCCCCAGGGGCCAACAACATATTACATCATTTACTCCAGATCAGTCTTCCTGAGGTTCAGGCCTGGGTACGCTACTCGCCTGCCCATCTTGACTTCGTTCTTTTGTTCGCTTTTCATTTTTCTGAATTCAAAGAATATCTATTTAGACCCAAAATCTATTTTTTTCTTTTTCATATGAATTTGTTTATTTCTAAAACTTAAATCCAATGAAATCTTTTTTAAAATGATTTAGATAAAAATCTACCAAGAGGCAAGTGTACAGCAAGTAGGCAGTAGCCATGGAACAGCTGCTCGCAGGCGAGATAGAGCGGCTGAAGGAGGGCCTGGTGGCGCAACTGGGCGCGCTGCGCTGGCGCGTGGTCGCGCTGAGCGTTACTGATGCTCTACAGGCCATCACTGAGGCCGATGGCGCGGTGGAGCTGCGGCTGCGCGTCGAGTCCGAGCTGTGGAATGAACGGCGAAACGAAGAAGCGGAACGCGAGTGGAGCGCGAAAGCGGAGCAAGAGGAGAGGGAACGCGCGAACGCGCAAGAGAAAGAAGAGCGAGCCAGGTTGGCGCGCGAACATGCGGAACAGGAACGACAGAGAGCGGAGGAAGAGGAGAGGCAGAGAGTGGAGGCCGAGAAGCGCGCAAAAGAGGAAGAGGAGCGCGCCAGAGTGCAGGAAGAGGAGCGCGCCAGGTTGGCGCGAGAACAGGAAGAGAGGATCGCGCTTGAGGAGCAGGCCAGGTTGGTACAAGAGCAGGAGGAGCGGGAACGACAGAGAGCGGCAGAGGAAGAGNGACAGAGAGCGGCAGAGGAAGAGGAGAGGCAGAGAGTGGAGGCCGAGAGGCGCGCAAGAGAGGAAGAGGAGAGAGAGCGCGCAAGAGTGCAGGAAGAAGAGCGGGCCAGGTTGGCGCGAGAGCAAGAAGAGAGAATCGCGCTTGAGGAGCAGGCTAGGCTAGCACGAGAGCAGGAGGAGCGGGAACGACAGAGAGTGGAAGAGGAGGAAAAGGAAAGACAACGATTGGAGCAGGCAAAGGTCGAAGCTGAAGCAATTCCAGTGAATGCTGCTGAGGAGGAGGAGAGATTGCGACGATTGTGGCTTGAGCTGAAGGAACAGGCGCGGCAGAAGATCTTCGCAGAAGTTCTGAGGGAGCAGAACGAACGAATACTATTTGCCCGCAACATGCGACAAAAACTAGGCTTAGAGGTAATGCTGCTAGATTGCTTTGCAGGATGGATCGAACCTAACTCAAGTGTGATCGATCGTAGATGAAGATCGGATCAACAGCTCAGAACTCGGCATCACCGATAGCTGAAGCTGGAGCGACCGACGATCCATTCCCCGTTACTGCTCCGATGTCTCCACGTCCTGCTTCGTCAATAGCCTCGCCGCGAGCACCTCTTGATGCGGTTTCTGCCCTCAATATGGTCCTTCAAGCGCCCTCCACTCCCACGCTTCGGACTGTTGCTCTTAGTACACACCTTCCTTCGCGAAAATGGCAGGCCGAGCTGCGGCCAGGTCAGGTATTCGAGGTCGATGCCAAGCTTGATATCACTACGCCACCCGGTGATACCTCGGTGGCGGATGGAGAGGAATGGTGGGTCGGTCGCAACTTTGGCGACAAGGCTGGACCGCGGAGAGCCGCTCCAGCGCGATGTTTGCATGTGCTCAGCGGCAATCCAGCATACTTGGCGCAGCAGAATCTGCTCCAGCTGCTTCAACAGGAAGGCATTCCGAATGAACCACAAGAGAAGCCTCTGTTGGCTACCGGCACGTTCTCACTCGGGCAACCGCCGAGGGACAGACAGCTACCAACGCCGAATGTGCGGCCGCAATCATCAGAAGGAGGCCCGGCACCAGAAAGTGAGAAACCAACTGCCCTCAAGACCGACAGCGGCAACAGGGAAGTTATCGAAGAGAAGATGAAGCAAGAGGAGGTTAGGATACAACACGAAAGGCCAGTGGCAGCACAACGCCGCAGTGTGGACAAGAAGGATCTCTTGGAAAAGGCTCACCAGCATCCCGCGGGTTCGAGCTATAACATGATGCCAATCCCCGTTATATCGAATGAGATAGCGGCGGCGATCAAGGACAGAGAGTATGGCGTTCCCAACCCTCTAAGATCCTGATATTCCTGCAGCTTACATCCTCTTCTTTCCCCAGGCGCCGTAAGCAGCATGCTGCAACGCACAGCTCCGACGCCATCCAAGCCCGAACAGCGGATGACACGAGTGTAGATCGTCGCCGGTCCGCCACAGCGGCGATTCTTCCGCAGCCCGTTACCCGGGTGGCAGACGGTGCAGCACCCAACGGTCCGCTGCTCCGTCCTCCGATTCCATCGCGCAGTGCACGTAGGTCGTTGGATCCTTCATCCCCTGCGTTTACAGTGGAGACAGAGAACGAGGACTCAGCCCCTCCCCCTCTTCCACCGATGCCCACCGCCTTACCTCCACCGATTGCGGCGGTACCGCCAGCCCTCGTGCAAGCAGCGCAGGCCCATCACCCGGCTCGGGCGCGTCCTGTCTCGCTTCCGCCCAACATGATCGTCAAGCTGCAGGCCGAGGAGGCCGCTGCCGGTGGCAGTCCTCCGCCAGTATTGCCGCCCCTGCCGGCCCACATCCCATCCGTGCTCCCATCGATGCTCGACACCAAGCTCCGTCCTACGTCACTTCAGTCGGGCGCTAGCGCGAGCTCAGAAGGAATCAGCACCAAGCGCGCTGGAGCGCTGGACGACCGAATGGCGGGCTTGCCGGCCCGTGCCGCTCCCGATGACAGTCCGGTAGGCGAGCGAAAGCGATCAGCCACGGTGGTCGGTCCGGGCGTGACGCAACGAGCGGCATCAGCGGCTGCCCTGCCGCGAGTCAGCACGCTCCGATCATCAAAGAAGAAGACCAAGGGAAGCGACGACACCATCAGCGTGGGAGTGGACAACAAGGAGGAGAAGAAGAAGGAGAAGAAAAAGAAAAAGGAGGAAGAGAAGGAGAAGAAGCGAAAGGAGAAGGAGAAGAAGAAAGAGGAGAAAAAGAAGAAGAAGGACAAAGCTTCCGTCGGCTGAAGACCTACGCTGCACCAGGTCCCCATTTGTACCCTGCAACATCTAAGAAAAAAAAATCTCATTTCGGAAGATCGCGGAGATGTGAAAAAAGATTTATTGCAAAGATCCGAATATCACTCATCTGTACGCGGAAGGATAGAAAATCTCACCCAGTCTGTTCACAGACACAACATTGACATTAGCAAGAGTGCCCCACACTCCACCAAATTAAAGATCTTAACAAAAGGGGCTCAGAAAATTGGCAATAAGGTTGACCACATGTTAACTTCAGAACAGGTCTGTGGTTGTTATCATCAGAGAGAAGTAGGGCGTAGGGCGGGAAGCTAAACCAAAAAAAATGAGGGATAGAGAAGGGTGTGGGCAGTACCTTGCACAAGCAGACAAAACAAAAGAAAGCTAACAACTGATTCCTGGTTTTATCCTGACGCAGAATCCAACAAAAATCCGAGGATCGGAAGTATTTCC
>CDEZ01023109.1:22871-35658 GCA_000826365.1 Acanthamoeba royreba | reverse complement strand
AGTGCTGCCTACCGAACGTTTCATAGCTTCATACGCAGGCTAATGGTGTGCCAAGAGAGCATAAGGATGGTGATGCCTGTGCTTGTGGCCCGCATGGCAACAGAACAACATAAACGGGTGATGAGACAACTGTTGCAAATGTTGGCCGACCGTGCATTCTGGGAGCGTGCGAACTGTGCTGATGAAGACAATCAAGTTGAAGTGGTGGAATTGCTCAATCTCAGTGCAACCCTAACCACTTCACCTCCGGTAAGTGTTTGCCTTATGCTCATTGATGAGAACCTCAAGTGATATGTGGTTGTGATGGACACAGGAGGGCGATACGAGATGCGCAGCACTGGCAGCGAATATCATCAGTACTTGGCTTTCTTATAACATGGATAAAGGTAAGGTCCCAAGGCTCATGTGAAGTTGAGCACAAACTAAACCTTCATGGCAGAACGTTCATCGACAGAAACAGCCAAGAAGGCGTTACAGATCGCTGCATTGCTCCCGTCACAAGTGGCATCAGAAATGATGCTGTCCAACTCTTGGTATTCTGCTGTGTTGGCTTGTCTTAACTCGACGGTGAGGTTCTGTACGTGTCTTTGCCATGTTGTATGTAGTATCTAAGACTCATGCCTATCTCAAACGATATGATAGCCAACCTAGAAAGGTTGAAACCTTTCCTCGCTTCCTTCTGCACATTGCTGTTGAGCGGATTTGAGCGGATGTGCAGCGCCATTGATTGCGAACGCAGGTCACATGAGCTCTCCATCAATGCAGGCATTGACAACTGCCTCTTAACACTGGATAGGTTGCTCTCTCATCCCGAGCTCGACATTACTCCTATGGTTCCGGTCTCCACTTTGATCGACACAGTGGCAAAAGGACTTAAGGTACACACACACACGAATGTACTTGGGTACTGTCTTGATGACGAAGATGACGACAATCTCCCATACTCAAAGTTCCTGACTGCCGTTCCCAACGCTTTGTGGCCCTGCTTGGGGTTGATTGAGACGCTGGTCTACTTGGCATCCACTCAACTGGCGGCCGTTGCAGAGGAGACCCAACAAGACATTCGTGATGCCATCATGTCGGTGGATACCGGTTACTTTGAAGTTGGCGTGCGAGTTGCAGGTCAGTCATACCTCTTCCTTCTCCGCGTCATCTTCCTCTTCATGAATGAGTTGGACGCTCTTCTGTGCTGATGTGTGGTGTCCACAACATGTTGCGCAGGCAAGCTAGCCATGTCGTGCCCTGGCCTGCTCACCGCGCAATGGGTGTCTGACTTTACGATGAGCCATCGCTTTGCGGAGTACTTGGATATGGACAGGGAGGAGGGCATCCAAGCGGTGTTCCACTTGGGTACCCGCTTTGCGCCATCAGTGTCACACAGCGTGGCGTCGCGAGCTGTTACGCGAGGAATCAGCCAAGAGGTGCCACTGAGTCGCAAGGAATGGATCAGCATCGGGATCGGGTGGGCCAACCTCTTGTGCGTCTTGATGGGCCTCTCTTCAGAGCAACGACCAACCGGCCTGTCGGTGAGTGGCGCGATGCAGTCAGCAAGGGCACTCCTCGACATGATCTTCCATCTACTTCCTGAGTTCTTCTCCAGAGAATGTGACGAAATGGAGGAGGATGACGTCAAGCAAGCGTTGATGGCCATGCTAGAGGTGGTGTTCACGGAAGACAACTGCCGCGCGCTTGGGCCTGATGACGGGCACCTGCCGAGTGACCGCGCACACGGATTGGCTACAGCTGTGGATGTCTTGTTCTCATCAGCACTCTCTTCTTCTGCAACGGATGATCAAGAGGCCGTGACTGCTCTTGCACATAGAGTGCGACGAGTGTTGGAGAGGTATCCCTCACGTACGCAAAAGCTGACAAAGCAGCGTTCTCATCAAATGAAGAAGCTCCCCAGCTATACTACAGATGCACTCTGAATAACAGGAGGGAAACGTGGTGATGGGCTAGTCACCCCTAAGCAGGTGCACAAGGTGCAGGGTGCACTCCTTCTGAATCTTGTAATCGCTGAGCTTGTCTCATCAGCTGCCTGCCTAGAGGAGGAAACCTTTAGCAATGAGGCTACAGCAAAAGTACCACATAATGGTGTACCAGCATACACGATCCGCTGGTGGCTAGGTGGCACACCACACTTGAGTTCTATCTGGGACATCACCTTCGCGATGACCTCGTCAGGCTCCACCTCAAGCGTGAAGAGCTGCCCCTCTAGTGTGCGCACGAATATCTGCATCGTCTTGTAGGAGCTCAATGAATAACCACTCCATGATGACAGGCAATAAAGTATGCACACGATCCTTCCCATTTCCCTTTCTTTTCCTCGAGGAAAACCAAAGCGAGAAGTGCATTCTTCAAATGCAACTGTTGTAGCACTGCGCAAGCGTGAACAGCAGTCCTAGAGCACATGACAAGAGTAATGTCTCTGCAGACTATGTCATCTCCTTCAAGTGTTGACGCCATCAGTGCACCCCAAGGCAGCACATGGACAAGGACACGCCTACTAAGAAGGCAGGAGCGCTGAGGAGAACTCAAGTCAGTCTAAAACCTCCAACCAATGTGACTACTCACCATAACGGTCATAATGTTGCGCAGCAACAGCAAGTTATTTGAACTATGCCTGAGAGAGAACGGCCATAAATTCCAAATATGTGATGAGGAGCTGCCGTTGTAGCGTTCGCTTGTGTTGGGACGGAGATAGGTTTCTAACCCAAACGAACAGCTGAGGGACACCAGAAGAAAATGGCCACGCCTTGTGAGGGGTAGGGAAGCCCTCTTTGAACGATTTGTTCCTTTTCGTTTCCATCTCAACAGAGAGAAACGCGATCTCTGTTTTCGTTTTCGTTCTTTGACTTCAAAGCGTAACTGGACTTTTTACNNNNTTTTTTTTATTTTTTTGATTTGGATTTGATTTTTTGGTTTTTTTGTTGATGCAGGCAGTACGCCAACGAGTGGTGGGAACTATTCGACGCCAGTCGCGGTCGCCCCTATTTCTACAACCCCAGCACCAAAGAAACCGTGTGGGAGGCTCCGCCAGGTCTGTCCTCCCCCAGTCCAAAATAAAAAATAAAACATAAATGATAAATGATAAATGATAAAGTTAAAAATCAAAGATATAACTAATAAAAAGAAATACGATGGACTTGATATGTGTCCGAACTTGACATTTATTTCTTTTTTTCGAAACACAGGAGTGGTCCCGATCGTGATCGTTGCCGAGAGCGCGCTCAATGGAAACGCTAGCGGCGAGGCTGAGTGGACGGAAGCCGTTGATCCCCAGAGCGGGCACACTTACTATGTCAACCAGGCCACAGGACAGAGCTCTTGGATCAAGCCTGTCACGCAAGCTAGTCGTCAAGGCACGCGTCTCCTCCTCATGACATGAACCACGCGTCTCCGCTGATGAATACTTGGAGTGGATCGAACTAACTTGACCTTTCTCTTTCTGTACCCGTACATGTGCGCCTGTCCAGTCGCTACCCATGTACCCACCACGCACCCTGCACCTGCTGAAGAGGTGGCGGTTCCCCCTAGACCAAAGCGTACGTCCCTTTCGTAGCCACTCTGATAATCAGCTTAATCTGATTTTGATCTTGGCGTGAAGTCATGTTTAATGAGACCGCTGAGAACCAAAGTCCTATAGTAGTACCTCCTCGACCAAAGAGTACCACCTCCTCTCGGACTCTCGTGTCGATGAAATACTCACACTCATTCTGAAGGCATTATTGTCCGTCCTGTTTCTTCGCCGGCGGCTGGTGGAAACAGGAATACCGTGGCACTCGGCAAGGGAAGTGGTTTCGCCAAGATGAACAATATTCCTCTGCGCACTCAAGATGATACCGTCGCCTCACCTCGTAGACAGACCCTAGGAGCAGCAAATTTGTCTATTCCCTCTCCAGTCTCTTCTGCCGGAACTCCCCTGCGCTCCGGATCTGCCATAGTCATGCCATCATCTCCCCAATCTCCGCACCGTTCAGTTGTGCGTTCTTTCAGCGTTACGGATCCGCCTACACTGAGCGATCTTTCGACTGCCGGAAGCGCTGATCTTAGCTCACTCTCTGCCACCGCTGGTCTCTTATCGCCAAGGGGCTCCTCGGGAGACAACGCAGAGAAGGACACAAAAGAGGGAAGGGAAGGAAGTTACAGGAAGAAGAAGCTATCTTTCCGCAAGACTTCGATATTTGGCAAGGAGTTAAAAGAGCCCAAGCACAAGAAATCACACTCAGTTGGGCCCCTCAAGCGCAGTGATTCGCTAGAAGATGGGCAGGTAAACTCGCCCACCACTAGACAACTGATTCGTTTGAGGACATCAGCTCACTGATGCCCACAGACGAACTTGCGCTCCAGCGGCGGCGCGCCCACGCGTAGCACCACCTTAGATAGTGATGGTTCAGATATCATTGCTCCTCCAATGCCAAAATCTATCATTGGTAGGAATAATACTGATCTACATTTACCATGAAGGTTCTTGCTAAAATTTATGGTGATGCTTTGCATACAACAGTGGATATCAACAAGTTCCAGCTTGAAGGCTACGCTAGGAAGTATTTCAATGCACAGAAGAAGAAAGGCCTTCTCGTGCGTAAGAAGACTCCTGTAAAAGAAATGCTGATGTTCCAAAAGGTAGTGCTGTAGAGTAGCACTGGAAATCACAACTTTCTAACATCTACCTTCATACAGGAACCACTCGAAGTGTCTCTCCTCAACTTTCATAAACCCGAACTTCAGAAGAAGGCGCTTGATCTATTCAAGTGTACGTCTAACGGACATGTTTCATTCGCCCCCACGTCATGTTTTGCTGAGAGTGATGCATGTACAGTGATATTGGCTTACCAGGGAGTCGGGAAGCACTACTCATCTGATCCTCCTCTTGCTATCGCTCGAAGCATTGCTAGTGAAGGCATCGCAGAAGGGCAGATCCGAGACGAGGTACTTTGCAGCTTCACTCAAGCCCCTACTCGTTCTAAATCACTGAAAAAATCAATTCTTCAGTTGTTTTGTCAGCTGTGCAAGCAGACCTGCTACTGCCCCAACGAGTACGTACACTCCGATTCTTGGATTCTAAGCTTCTATTACTTATTCCCTGTGCAGAGAGATCTTGTATAGGGGATGGGAGCTTATTGTTGTTTGCTGTCTCACCTTCCCTCCCACACAAGACTTTGAGATGTGGTTCCGCAAGTATGTATGCCAGATTTTCTGTGTGTTAATCAACTCTAACCACGCCGCTTAGGTATTTAGAAGAGCACCTGCGGCCAGCAAAGGGCGAAAAGCAAGGAAAGGAAGCTGCTTATGCTCGGTACGTGCCGACTCGAATAGGGATACCTTCTCACGAGGAATGCTAATGGAGAGATATATCCTAAACAGGTTTAGTTTGCTGAAGTTGAACCTCATGTGCCAGCAGCAGGGACCATCAAGAGGCCGTATCCCCTCGGTTCGGGAAATCGAAAAGATCATAGTGGCTCCATTCCATTTCTCTCCCTTCGGAGTTGATCTCGAGGAAATCATGGCTCACGAACGTTCACTTAGGCCTGGCGCACAGGTAGAATGAGCTCACTCAGTAGCGGCTGAACACTCCTAACCTATTCACACTCATATAGATCCCGCGAATCGTTGAGTTTCTGTGTGAGTCAGTGCAACAGCTCAACGGTTTCAATATCGAGGGCATCTTCCGTATTGGAGGCGATTCTGGAAGTGTCTACCTGAGCAAGGCGGACATCGAATGTGGCAACTTTGATATCTCCATTTTCCGAGTACGCTCTTGATCATGAGCGTTCCCTCAATCAAAATTGACTGCTCACTGTGTGCTAACAGGATGGCAACGTGCCGGCGATTCTGCTCAAGCAATGGCTCCGTGAACTCACGAATCCCTTGGTTCCCAACTCACTCTAGTGCGTAGTCTTGAAAAGTTCTCAGAAGCGGCTTCGGACTAATCGATCTTTTTGCTCATGCAGCCAAGACGCATTAAAGAGTGCGATGGACCCGAAGAAAGTGCTCAAAGTGATAGAAAAATGTCCCAAGAATAGTTACCACGTAATCGTCTACATCATCCACTTCATCCAGATTCTGGCCCGGCCAGGTACCATCACCCTCACCATTAAGACTTGTGAGAGTTGTCTCTTACCGTTTGCTGTACTAAAGAGAATCAAGCACACACGAAAATGAGTGTGAACAACCTGGCCATGATCTTTGCGCCCACGTTTCTCAGATGCCCTACGGACAACCCAAGCGAACTCATGGAGAATGCACGCCACGAGCAAGATTTCATGCATACCCTCATAACTCATCTCCCCTCGTGATTCTGTGTAGCTTGTCCGGCCTGCTTGTATCACTAAATGAAACATTTTTTCAAGTGTCGTTGATCCACTAAGCTCTTCAGCTAGAGGGAAGCGAGCAGGAATACATCTGGCTGGAGCTTGGCACCTGGGTATACTGGCACTTGCACATTACCGCTTGGACTCAAAGTGATCGTGATGCTCCAGGCGGCATTCAAAGGCAGGGCGGTGACCTGTTCGTGTTGGGGCTGATGGAATTCAGAACATGTGTAAGGAAGGAGAATCCTTGCATTCGGTGCGTGATGCCAGACCCAGATTACAATTTGGACTTCATGAAACGTTTTACAACGTCATCGCATCACAGGACCAGAGGGAGAGCAGAAAGATGACGACCTGGCGAATCCACAACTGGAGTGGGAGCAAGCTCTTCGCTTGCACAACGAGAGAGTCATAAATAATCAAGTTTTTCGCTTGAAGCCCCTAAATTTATGTAATTTGTGGTGAACCAATGGAAAATCAAACATTCACCGCAGAGGACCACCAAACCACCAGCAGCCCTTCCAACAAAGCCACGGGGGTTGCACAACATGGAGGAGGTATGGTCTTTACTTCCAGACGAAGTACTGCTGCACATCTTCATGTTCATCGGTGACGTGGGCGCACTAGGTGCTGCGGCTGGTGTGTGCCGCAGGTAACCCCGCCTTTCTTTTTATCACCTGTTCATTCGAACCCTGTCCAGGGTCCACGTTGGCATGGTTGTTGATGATGATGATGGTGGGGGTACCTGCAGGTGGAAAGACATGATCATCAATGTGGATAGTCTCTGGGAGCACGCCATGAGAGCACACCCATCAGCAAGTTACGACCAAGTGGCACATCTGTGTGCAACGCAAGCTGGGAGCACCTGGAGGAACACCCTTGTTCAAGAGGCCAAGGTACATGCTTGCTTATGTTGATCGACGTGTTTGTGAAATGGGCTGAGCACGGTTGATGAACAGAGACGGCACAAGATCAAGCAGAAGATAAGGACAATGCAGCAAGAATATGCTGTTCATGCTTCAAACACCATGAAGGTGAAGTTGAAGCGTAAGGACATCATGCCACCAACTAAGAACCAGGATTTCAAGCTCATTGTGGTGGTGAGACCTGCACCTGCTTGATTCTTCTATTGTGTAACATTGATCATAATCCTAATTCAGGGTGAGCACGGTGTTGGAAAAACATGTGCATTGGATGTGTACGCCCTTCTGCTTCCCTCACGTTGAGTTGTATATCACTTATGAGTTATTGTTGTGCACCATCAGGTATGTAAAAGGCACATTTCCATGTATGTAAGCCAGCTGAAGTTGATTGTTGATCATGTTTGACTTCTTCTGCTCTTACACTTACATTCATGTACACTAGGTGATTACATTCCATCCATCTCTGATGGCTTTTGTAAGACGTTTGTGAATGGAGTCTCCTTTGTGCTTATGGCATTTGACACCCATGGCAGGCTAAAGGTAAGCCAATTGCTCTGTGTTTTACTATTCATCTTTCTAAGCATCTTCCCTTTAGGAAAGGAACACAAGTCGATATCATCATGGAGGAATTCCCAAGTGGGAAAATGCATGCCTACTGCTGTGTTTCAGTCTCGTTGATCGCAAGTCATTCAACAATGTTCAGCGCAAGGTAGGGCCCAGCTGCCAGTTTTTGATAAGCACACTAAGGTGACAGTTGGTGGTCTGAACAACCATGCAGTGGATCATAGACATGAAGCACTATCATCCCACCGTTCCATTCCTGTTGGCAGGAACCAAGCTAGATCTTCTCTCTGGCGAAAGTGAAGAAAGCCACAAGTGCCTTGAGCAACTTGCTGAGCGCAATGAATATCCGGTCACCTTTGCTGAGGTTCGATTGCTGCATCTTGTCTTTGCCTGCAGGCATGTGCTCCAAATGACATGTGCAATTATCATTGTCAACAGGCAAGGCAACTGGCGAAGCAGATTGGTGCAGAAGGGTTCATTGCTTTCTCATCAATCAATCGCCACAACCTGGATCTGGTTTTTGAACAATGTGCTGAAGTCATTTACCTTAGGCGTCTGAGCAAGCAGAAGAAGGGCTGTATCATGAGCTGATTGGCCATGAGGATGATGCTTGTGCTTGCTTCACCAATCCTCTGTTCTCCTTTCGTTTTTGCTTCAAAAATCAACACAGCATAAAACGTTTATTAGGGGGTTAATCAGGAGGCCAGCTTCAATGTTCACAAGCACGCGCAAAGCATCAGTGGAAAGGAGGGGCATGCAACACACGTGGCGCTCTGCACTCTGGTTCCTGAACTAGACATTCTACACATGTTCTGGCCACCATGGGCTGCAGACCACGTACTCCCGACATTCTCACAAACGCCAATAAATGTCGGAGCAGCATGCCTCTCCAGCTCATCAGGCGACATCCGGTGAGGCTTTCATGTCGGACCTGAGCAGGCCGGGGCGCGTCATAGTAGGGCCACGCGAAGGAGGAGACCTTGAGGGTCAGGAGCATCTGCGGAGAGGTCCCGTGCACCACGGGACCGCCGAGCCCGCCGCCGGCATGCGCAGAATGTGGCCCACGCTGATGTCGGCCATCGCCCACAGAAACACCGCCACCGGCATCAGGCGCTGCCGCGGCGCACAGAGTAGGTACGCCGACGAGACGATGAAGTGGAGCGTGTCCCACCCGAAGTTGGTTGCTGTACTTCCTGGACCTACGCTCAGGACGGCCTGACTTGTTATGCTCTCCCCACTCTACTTCGTACCATTCCTGCGTCTATTGAAGGGAAGTAGGCAAAGGTGGCTCCGTCATCACGAAGTGTAATCATTTTGCTTTTTCGGCAAATGCAAAGTTTTTTCCCAAATGTTAAACGTGTCAGGTTTCGCTTTGGAAGCTTCCGTCGACGTCAATTAACAAATTTCGGCTCATCACTCAAATTTTGTTTCATCCCTCTAAATCCAGCCCATAAAAGTAGAGCGATGAGGTTCACGAATGAAGTGGTCGATGAGGCGCTCTATGCCGATTTTCGATTGATGAATGGATTGAATGAGGCGCAGGTGGAGGAGTTCCTGGGCCTCGTGCTGCGCTTCCTGGGCGGCCAGACCGCCGCCGAATTCATGGACGCCGTGGCTGCCTTCGCCGCTGCCCACGGCGCCTCCCCCAACGCCCTCAAGAACCCCCTACGCGGCGCTCTTCTGATATCCTTTTCCACCAATTAAGAATTTATTTACTCTTTATTTTGTATTTTTGATTTACACCATTTTATTTTTGTCATACTCTTTAGTAAATATAAATTTGATTTTCTCAGCGAAGAAGTTTATTTTGTTGACAAAAAATAATACAGTTATTTGGAATTTTATCTTTTCTTTGTTGGAAAGCCGGTTCTGGGATGACCTTGACTGCTGTGCGTACTTTTTCAAGGGAGCACTCAAGTCCAACCTCACTCCTGCCTACGTCAAGGAGGACCTCGTCGAGTTGGGTACGTGCAAGGCAGCGCGACTCTTGCCTTTCTTCTTCTCTTCTCTGTCCTCTCAGTCCGTTTTGAAGATTACTTGCTGATGGTGATGGTGATGAATGCACCTGATCAGGTCTTGCGGAGGAAAAGGCGGAGCAAGCGGCGCAGCTGTGGAAGAAGCACTATCTCAACCTCAGCCGAGCGGCCAGCGAACAGACGCTCATGGTGAACGAGTTGGTTGATATGGACTGGCGATTTGGAGGTACACATGCGACTATTGTTAGTTGATGATCATTATCACTGACTGTGGTTTTATTTCTGTACTCAGTCACCTCATCGACTTCGGAAATGTTCCGCGTGGGCAGCACCTTCCTGCAGCTCAAGCTGGTGCTCAACAAAGGAGTTACCAACGAGAACGTGAGCATGGGTATGATGACGATGATGACTTGTTTACGTGTGTCAGTACCTAATCGTGCGCTTATCTCCTATCCCGTTCTCGATCCTATCAGAGCTCTCCTTGCCGCAGTTCTATCAGTTCCTGCACGAGATGGAGAAGGCCAAGGCCTCCCTCGACTTCTTCAGCTGATGCTATCCTCGCCATGGCGTTGTATTGTCTTGTCCCAGTTGCATGTGGCGAGAATGAATCTGTATCAAGCATGTTTCGAAAGCCCCAATGTCACCTGCCTCTCCTTTGATATGGGTCATCAACGTCACCAGTGAGCAGGCCACCGGCTAGTTTTTGTGCAGTGGGGCAACTTGTGGCCAGCGCACAGGGATAGTCACTCTCCACTTCAGTGTACCCGGACACCCGTACTGTGCCGAGCAAGCAACTTCTGCCAATTTAACTCCGAGCGTATCTGTAACTGGCTCCAGTTCTCAGTTTCTGCTGTTATTCAGTTCCAATCATGTCTGGACAGCTGGATCAGGACGATGGCGATGTACCTCCTCCCTCTCTGCCGCCGGCCAGCACCCCATCAGCCCCATCGGCCCCCGAGGCGCCGCCATGGGTCATGACTGGCTCTGCTGCTACCTCCGATGATGGTCCGAACCCAGAGACGACGACAGTGACGCCTCCGGCGCTGAACACCACCGGTGGCCTGAGTGAAGGCCTGGCTTCGTCGTCCAGCTCGGAGGACGGTCACGAACCGGAGGAGCTGCTCGACCCCATCACCCTCAGTCTCCTCGTACTTCCGCTCCTTTCGGTCTTTGGCTTCAAATTTTATTATGCTATATTTCTGTGATATTGATAAAAATAAGAAAAATAAAACAAGGACATCGAAATGAAATAACATTAAATTGAATCAATTGATGTGTATTTTAACTGATATAATTCATACAAATGTCGCACAGGAAGCGGCAGTAATGGCGCCGGAGTGCGGGCATTCGTTTTCTACGACATCGATCACTTCGTGGCTGCAGCATGCACCCCGGCCCGTGTGTCCCGTGTGCAAGGCGGTCATCTCGCCAAACTCACTCGCTCCCAACTGGGCCCTGCGCAATGCAGTTGATCGGTATTTCTTCATTTGTCAATTGATCTGGGCAACTAGATCGGAACTGACTTGTGGATTGCGCTTATGATAGGTACACGCAGAAGCGGATGGATAAGCACAAGTCCAAGGCAGCCGACATTCATGAGACACGCAGCACGCCGTCGGCGACAACAGAAGCGATGAAGTCGTCCCGATCGTTGCCTTCCACTGTGGATGGTAAGCTTCGTTGTGTTGTGGTTGGCTTAGCCCAGGCCTAACAGAGCTTCGACAGTGTCGCCAGCTCCCAGTGCACCACCACAGGCCTTGCTGGGTGAACCCAAGACATTCCTATGCATCGAAGAGATCCCTCCGGGAGAGTACAGCTGTCTTTCGGACTCATGCAACAGCTGCTCCGTGTGCAAGATTGCACATGGATTCGACAAGTGGAAACTGTTACTGGCACTTCCCTTGACAACGTTGTTATGCTGGTTCACCTATGGCAAGTACAGCACTTGGTACTCTCGCACCCTCTGTGGTACGCTCTTCCCTCTGCCACTCTCATGTTTACCTCCTCTTTGCTCATCACATGTGATGACACCACACTCTCTTATATACAGGGCTCGTTTTCCCTCTCTTTCTTCTGCTCCTTCTGGCCGTCGTGCTTATGGACTTCTGTTACATGGCACTTCTGGTTGGCCTTGCTGGCTTGTTTGTTCTTATCCTGCTCCCTCTGGCCTTTCTACTTGTGTTCTGTCAAGAGAACACTCAAGCCAACTATCCCGATGATGAGTCCTGATAGCTATGGGGATAACATATTGTACAGCTCTTTTCACTGTTTTTAGCAAAAAAACGGCCATCATCTGCTGAATGTGGATCATTGAAGTGCTCTGCATAGCTATTTTCATTCACTTCATTCTATGAATGGGTTCTTACAGATTCTTAGGTGCCATTGAAGCCTTTATGTAGCCATTTCTATCAACCATCAATCACTCTCAGATCTCAATACTCTAAGCAATCAAGCATATGTGCTCTGGTGGCATGCTCCCAGAGACTCCTCCTTCATGTTGTGCAACCCCCATGGCTTTGTTGCACCGATGGTACGGTGTACGCGAATTTCCATTTGGCCTTTGTTTCAAAATTTTGAAACCACGTAACAATCGTTTAAATTAATTTCGGAAATGTGTTTATTTTACATGCAAAACTTTGTTTTGATTTGATCAATTCAAAATTCAAAATTGATTAACCTTTGACCTTGTCAATCCGTGGAGAGATGCGGTGTNGTGTTGTGGCGGCTGGGCGGGTCGCTACGCATGCCACGGCGAGGACATTTTCTTCATCCTGACCACGGACCCGGAGAATGACACGCAGGCTGCACCCCGCGCCTCCGGAGATCATACCGCGCCGGCCGCCGCACGAGTGGCGGCCGTGCCGGCCGACTTCTACGAAGAGGTCATCTACCCGGCCGCCGTGCGCCGCGCCTTCCCCACCGCCCTCGCCTTTCCCACGACGACCGTACGGTCTGGACCGCATCAAGATGGAGATAGCGGCGCGCCCACCACCTTCTTGAAGGAAACGGC
>CDEZ01023109.1:12378-22810 GCA_000826365.1 Acanthamoeba royreba | reverse complement strand
GGGTAGCATGCGGGTGCCGCGCACGGTGTATGAGCTGTTTTGTATACGGGAGTACCTGCGCGAACGTGCGCGCTCGCCCTTCCGTCACTTCACTTCCCCACAAGGTAAAAAACCAAAAAAAATTCTTTTCTTTTTCAAGTGATAATTTTACAAAAAATCAATTTTATTTTTATTGAAGTTCTTTTCTTTTCTTTAATCTTACCACTTTGAATTAATTGTTATAATTATAACAATTTAAAAATAATTCAGAAAATCAAAGGAAATATTCAGAAAATCTCTGCTAACACAATCTCCTGATGTCAATGTAGAGTGCATGGAGGAAGGACTGTACATGGGCAGCGGGCCGGTGTGGTACTGGGACCACAAGACGTGGCCGCACTGGCAGGGCGGCCTCACGATGGAGAGGCTGCAGGAGAAGGCGCGCAGCTTCGTGGAGGATCCGCACCAATGCTTCGTTGCTTACGAGGCCAACTGCCGCTTGCTCGACTTCATCAAGGGCTCGCCACACATGCCCTCTACCTTTTTCAATCACCTGCTAGTCCCAGAGATTGCTGATGACGGCATCCCTGTTGGGGCCAGGATGGTACAGCACAGTGCCACTTGTAAGCACCGTCAGCTGCTCGCCGAAGCGCCATTCCCTTACGGTACATCTCTCTAACGCAATGGTGGCATTCACTGCAACTCCTGTGATGACAATGATGATAGATGCTCAGCAAGGTTGTTGGCCATGCATTCTTGAAGAACGCTTGGGTGTGTTACTGCATGACCTTGAAATGGCAGGTTCCCTTCAACTACGTTCCTCTACCTTGTAGTCATAAGCTGCTCATTCACTTCACTTGAAAACAGATGCAAGAGGGAAGCGACGGTGAGATAGCGCAGCTCTTTGAGGTTTGGCCTCTCCGATCGGACCAGTTCGAAGTTAGGCTGCTCGAATGGCTCACCGGCGACCAAAGTGAGTGTGGCACTGATCAATCTTTACCGACCTTGCGCTTGACTGAAGAGAAGCAGAACGTGGAGCGCGTGTACCGCCAATACCTCAAGCCAGATATCCTGCGCTTGGTGAAGATGGCCGGACGGTGCTGCCGTGCTGTAGAGCTACAACGGATGGACGAGGACAAGTGCTGTGCCGTACCAGAACTTGATGAAGTGCTTTCGCTAGTGCGGTGCCTGGTGGATCAAAGCGACGAACTCAAGCACCGATCCGAGGGATATGGGCGAGCTCGTTTACCCATATCCATGAATTCGGCCGGCTCGGAAGAACGGAGCGATCTCGACCGCTTCGACTTTTTGGTAGCGACGCTCTACCCTCTCCTTCATTCATGGCCAACCAGCGACGCCATCAAGTACGATGCGCGACGCTGTAAAGAGGAACTGAAGGACCTACGACGTCATCTATCACCGTTAGTCGTTGTTGACCCCTGCGTGCACTCGTTTACCAAGCCGGGCTATCTCCGACGCAAGGACATCATCTACGATTGCACGTATCTCGAGCTTGGTCTCAAGCCGCGACGCTTTTCCTCTTCATCGGGCGATGATAAAGCCAAAGAGGAAGTGCCATTCAGTGAGATTGAAGACGGTGTACCTTGGCGATGGGATCATGAAGGTGCGGATGACGAATTCTTCCTACTCTATCGAGGGACACGGAGCATGCGCAAAGACTCGCCCGTCCTGCGCATCGACATGAGCGACAAGACAACAAGTCAAGAGCCGAGTGCGGAGCAGATGAACCAGCAGAAGAAGCTGATGAACGCGCGGAGCAACCCGGCCGGCGCTCATTCGCTGTCCTACGGCTTGGGGCTCTTTGCGGGTGTGATGCAGGACACCAGCGCTACGCCCTACAACTACATGCGTAAGCGAAACATGGAGGCCTACGCTGTCAAGATACTTCGACATGAGTACGAAGGAGGCACCCATCGGGTAGGCGGCAACGCTGCGCCGCTGGCTCGGCGCCTCTTCTTCGTGCCTCCTCTGCCGGCGACAGCCATGNCTCAAGGGCTTGGGAGAGCTCTTCCACCCACGAAGTAGAGCTTGTCTTGACTATATCCCTCGGCAAGGCACCACTGGATCGGGCAACGCTGGTTCGTCTCGAACTGGAGCGTGTGGAGGTAGCGACGCACGACGATGCCACTTCGTGTCCGGCATCCTCTCCTGCTCTTACGCCTCGCTGCCGCCTTTCCTCGCTACCGACGCCACAGCTGTCTCTCGTTTCCCCAGCTTCCTATCGGCTCACGCCCATCGACTCAAGTGACAAGCGCGACAGGCTGGTCCAAGCTGTAAGCTCGGGAAGGAAGCAACTACTAAGAGCTCTGCAGCGTCCGCTCAGGTACACGACTTTCTCTCCGTCGTTCTCTCTCTGAGTGTTTCTTTCTTGAAAGTGTGTATTATTACTTACCTTGTTTGATGGATCAGTGTAAATGTTCTATCAGTGGTACTTGATTTTACCTATAGGGGCGGAAGATGTCATTAATGGCACACACACACGCGGTATTCGTAAACCCGGGTATTTGAAAAACGAAATGAGCCGGCCAGTGGGGACGTTCGCCAAGGTAAGGTTGGGATGGAAGGTGTGATGGGAACGCTGAGATTTCATGGGTACGGGGCCACTTCGGGCCAACCGCACGGGAGTACCAGCAGAGCCCAAGACCAAAGGGACTTTTATCACGCGTGCACCAGCCAATAGCGCGCGTCGGGCCGTGCACCGTATTACAAGAAAGGTACCCACAAGACCAACCCAATCAGCTCCCCAGAGTACGGCACACCTGTGCCCTTTGGGCGGTCTGCACCAACTCCCCTTCTTCTCTTTGGGCAAAGCCAAACTCACTAGTACGCTCTCAGAACTCTCTCACTGAAACGCGTCGCGCGCTAGAAAAGAGGGAACGCGGAGACCCCGCTCTCTCCCACGGAAGCAAAGTCGTCCCGCGAGGCCTTGCCTTCAGCGTCACTCGCCCTTCCCCGCAGTCCCGCACTTGCAGAACCGCCGGGCAGCGCAGGCAAGTGGTCCGGCCTTCCGGAAGAGAGATAGCATCAGTCATCATCCGCGACCGCCGGAGGAACCTTCTTACGGACCAGCACTCCCTTCCTCTTCTCTCATAGGTATCCTCCTATATCCTCAGGAGGACACAATGCTCGCGGACTTCTACCTGCCGTCACCTCTTCCTCCGCTGCCCTTCCTTAAAGCGGACATCGATGATGACTCTTCCCTTCTCAGCGAAGACACCACCTTTGACGTCGCGCCGGCGTCGCAGGGTTCCTTCGTGCCGCCGCTCGCGTCTTCTTCTTCCTCATCATCTTCCTCCTCTTTCTCCTCCTCTTCCTCCTTCTCTTCCTCTTCTTCTTCCTTTTGCAGCTCTACACCCTTCTCACCCACCAGCTCACAGCAGCAGCAGTTGTTCACGCTCCTACTCGACGGTGAGGAGGACCCGGACAAGATGACCCTCCAGTGGGAGCACTGCTTCCTCACGGGTGACGTCGAAGAGAGCACATCCGCCGGCGGGTGTGGTAGTGGTGGGAGCTCCTCTGTGTCGGCCGGCTCTCTTGACCGAGGAACATGTCAGGAGGCCGTGAGGCACGCGACTCCGGCCCACCCAAGTAGGGCACCTGATATCTCAGGTTCACTTCCCCTTCGGTGGACGACGGCGGCAATGACGACCCATGACGGGGACCACCTCCATCAGCACAGGCACCAGCAGGCCGGCCGCCCGCGCAGCGCCTTCAGTCCCTTCAGCTCCGCTGGTGTGCCAGTCAGCTCGGCGCCAATCGCTATCCCTCCGACGACCACCGGTGGCCGAACCCACGCTACGCCAGCAGGTGCTCCGACAACCACAACAACGGGCGGACGTCCCATCTCAGGACAGCACAACCGGCCGTGCAGCGGAACGTCAGCCGTCGGCTGCACCACCACAACCAACACCGCCAGCTTAACCGTTCCCTCTTCCACTAGCGCGACGCTGAGTCCCTACTCGAGGATGCATCAATCCTCCTCACCACTCCTCAAGTCACCGGTACGCTGCCCCATTTATGCCATCATTTTCTCCATCATCCCCGCGGTGTTGTATTTTCCGTGTTGGGGTTTAGGTTCGGCGAAGTGTGAGACTCCCATGTGACTGTATTTCGTTTGGTTCCGTTGAGGCACATTCTTTGAATTTTCCCTGCCAATCACCAAATTTTATATGATTGGTGCAATTTATACCTCGCGCCTTTCCATTCGTGGGAATCTATCGCGTGGTGGCCAACATGTTCTTGTTCTCACTGACATGTTCTTCCTTCTCTTCCTAAAAGGGCGACACCGGCGAGGTGGCTCAGGCGTCGACAGCTCAGATGCAGCAGCGGAGTGCATCGCCCATGGCGCTGGCTCAGCAGGCCGGTCCCGGACTCAGCCCTTCTTCCTATCCTACCTCATCGCCGGCCATGAACTGGGGATGGGACGGCAGCATCACGTATGGTGCTGGCGCGCCCGTCGCGTCTTCTTCTTCCTTTTCTTCTGCAGCGCTCTCCGTTTCGCAGGCGGGAGTTAGCCATCACATTCCTGCTTTCGGCAACGACGACACAACCACCAGCATCTTCGACGACGATAGCTTTAGCTGGGATCCCATATCCATTGTGGTATCCTCTCCTGATAGCTCTTCTTCCTCTTCCTCACAAAACGACAACACCGCGCTCTCCGATCGTTCCTGTAGCGGCTCTTCAACCCAGGGAACCCTCTCCACATCATTCCCCGCACAACCGCCGGCGCTCGGATCCTCCACTGGAGCAGTCAGCTACGTTCCGTATCCAACTTCGCCTTTCCCCTCAGCTTCCATCTCATATGCGCGACCACAGCCCGCTGCTTCCAGCTGGTCGTACTCACAGCAGACGCCCATCTTCTCCTCATCCACACCCGGAGTTCCGATTCTCATTCCCTCAATCAATGTTCCTCTGGCCAGCGATGCCAATGGAGACTCACAGAAGCGAAAGCGAGTACGCTCCCTTGGATTCTTGTTTCCTCTTTGAAGTGATTGACTTACACTCTTCGCACTCGCTCTTCATAGCAGCCACTTGGCGCGACAGGCGTTCATCATGTCTGCACGGAGTGCGGAACCCAGAAGACTCCCGAGTGGCGCCGTGGTCCTTATGGACCGAGAACGTAAGTTGACTCACTCTCAAGCAATGTGCTTTCTGTTTCTTCTTCTGATCGTGTCGCTCACCCTGAATTCTCTTTTTATGTCATTAGTCTTTGCAACGCCTGCGGGCTACGTTTCGCTAAGCGGAATAAGAAGCTCAAGGAAGAGCAGAATGCGGCCTCGGGACAGTCGAGTCCCAGCAAGGCAGGCCGTAAGCCAAGATCCAAGACCACCAGCCCGGTTCTCACCAGCTCGATCACCAACAGTGCTACATCGGCAATTGCGTTCGCCAAGAGCATCGTATCGAGCATTCCCATCGTCGCGCGACCTTCCGGTGCCGTATCCCCGCCGATGGCAACTGGACAAAAGCCCTCTCAACCTACGGGACCCTTCTCTGCGGAACACACCCGTAGCTAGCGCCTTTTCCTCATTCAACCGGCACGAGTTAGCAATCACGGCCGATTGCGCTCCAATTTTGATCGTCCACACTCTCTGAGGAGGTACACATGAAGCAGCGCTGAGTATCAACTGCACTTGGAACAATCAAGCCGAGTGCAATTTTGCTGTGGCGATGGTACACCATCCCGCGAGATGAGCTTTAGCTCCGACTAGTACTCGACGCGCCTGCTCTTTATTTATTTATCATCTATCCTCTCTCCTCTGTTCTTGTTCCTTTTGCGCTCTCCTCCTACGAACCTCACTCGTTTCCCCCTTTGTCTTCTCCTTTTCTTTCTCCTGTTTGCGATCTGTTCATGTACAGCAATAGACTCTCGTTTGTATGAAGAACATTTCTATTTTATAATCTGATTTCGTTTTCGCAAATCCCTTTCGAAATCTCAAAAATGTGAGAAAGATATTTGAGGAATGAGAACTCTCCGTTGGTTCGCTACGACCACTCCTGCAGCACCCCTGCTCAATCTTGAAGAGCACCGAAGCTGGCTTCTTCTGCTGCCTTTCTTTCCGAAAGGCCCCACCCACAGGAGTCTTCTTGGTTCGCCAATCGATCCCACAGCTCCTGCATCGAGAAATCTCACCGATTCCTCAAAGGCACGATTTTAAAATCGACAAGTTCAGAAGATAGAGGAGATCATTACCATTATCGATTCCAACACGATCGAGATTGATAGCAATTAATTAATTTTTTATTAGAGAAGGAATTTAATTTTAATTCAATTTTAATTTGAAAAAAGAAAAAACAAGGCAATGGCAAGCCGAAGTAGAGGAGAAGAGATGGTGAGGGTGGCCTCACCCACGCCCGGTCGGCGGGAGGACTCGGCCGATCAGTCGACACCGCTGATGACGACGTGGCAGCGGCACTACCTCCCGCACAACCCGCTGGCCGGGACGATCGTGGCGAAGGAGTTCGAGCGCGGCGTCGACGAGACCATCAAGTTCGACAACTCGGTGCGGCGGCGCATGCGCGAGGTGCTGGAGAGCATGGCCATGCAGCGATTCATCGTGCTGGTCATTCTATTCAACGCGATCACGCTCGGGCTCGAAACCTCGCCGGCGATGGTGGAGCGATTCGGTCGCAGCTTCTTCGCGGTCGTCAACAATGGAGTGCTCCTCATCTTCATCATCGAGATCGGCGTGCGGCTGTTCGTGGAGCGCGTGGGATTCTTCTATGATGCATGGAACTGGTTCGATTCGTTCATCCTGGTCGTGACGCTGGTGCCGCAGACCGGCCTGTACAATCAGTACGCCGTGTTCCGCGTGCTGCGTGTGGTGCGCCTGCTGCGAGTGATTAAGGTCAGCAATAAGCTGCGCCTGCTCACCGAGACCTTGCTCTCTTCGCTCCCCACGCTGGCCTGGTTCTTTGCGTTGCTCCTGGTCATCTTCTACATTTTCGCGCTCATCGGCACCAGCCTTTTCGGCAGTCAGTATCAGGCCTGGTTCGGCACCGGTACACAGCCGGCCTTGGAGCTGCATTCCTTGATCATTCGTTCACACTATTCTGTGTGACACAGTGCCCCGGTCAATGTATACGCTGTTCCAGATCATGACACTGGAAAGCTGGTCCATGGGTAATTCAACTTGTGTTTGAAGCTGTGTTGCCTGACTATGCTGACAATGGACATTTATAGGCATCTCACGACCGGTGATGGAGAACTTCCCATACGCATGGCTGTTCTTTATTCCATTCATTATCATCGCGACGTACACAGCCATCAATATCTTCATGGCCAACATCGTCAACGAGATGCAGCAAATTCAGGCTGAGATGATGAAGAAGGAGGGCACGGATATCGACCGAATCAAAGAACAGCTGCAGCGAATGGAGATCATGTTGCTCAAGCTCATGGCCAAGCAGGAGGAGGACGAACTGCGAGCCATGAGGGAAGTGTAGATCTCGCCCAAAGGGTAAACCGCTGCTTGCAGCGCTCCGTTTTTTCTTGTGTAAAGTGATATTTATTCCTGTACTCACTCCCTGGGTTGTTTTATGCAAAGCCAATGAAGTGCTTATTACAGCCTCTCGAAGAGTTTGTGCGCGTTCCTCGTCGTCGCCTCGGCTACTTCCGTCACGCTCACTCCTGCGACGCATCAGTGAAGGTAACCTTGAGTGATTGAATTGATACATCATCCACTGCAGAGATGCGCATCGCTGTACCCTTCAGCCGAGAGATCTCAGAGCAGGAGATGACGATGTTGCTCGGTTCATTGCGTTGTCCGATGACGGGACTCAGTGCTGGGGCGTCACTTTCCAGCAGGAGCTGATCCAGGGGTACGGCCTTCACCAGGTTTTGGAACCCGGCACTGCGACAGGTCGACGCGGGCACCGAGAAGTAGTATCCAGCCGAGATGGCCTTCTTGGCCACCTTCACGCTACCATCAAAGGCATGCAGCACCACTCGCTGTGCGCTGTGTGTTTGCAGCCACTCTGCGATGATTCACACAGCATTAATCAAGCAATTGCCGCCGAAGGAAGCAAGCACGAGTGATCAGGGCTACCGATTGTGGGTCTTCCTGCCGAACGCGAGTGGACATTCAAGGGCAGCCCATATTCCCTAAGGCCGGACATGTAAGTTAGTTCCAGTTCACTCATTGACTCATACGCGTACCGTGCAAGACGGATCTGCTGTTCCAGCACCCAGCGCTGCGTTAGTTTATGCTCCTCCGTGGGGACGGCCCAAGGCTGAAAGTCGAGCCCGCACTCCCCTATGCCTACCAGCCGTTCATGGTTGGATTCCACCACTCGCCTTCACCATCGATGAGCAAGCATGTCAGCAGAACGGACAGAGGCGCGTGTCTACCGGACGTGTTCGAGTTGATCTCGTGCGACCACCGAGCCGTGCGGGATAGGGTGTAGACCGACACACGGGCGAACCACATCTGCGTGCTCTTCTGCCAGTCGCAGCACTGCTTCTGCAGACTCTCCGTCCTCACTGACCGCCACCATCTTGATGACGCCTGTGTGCGTGTGGTGATATGAGAAGCTCAGCTAATACGTGCTGTGCTAGCCAAAAGGCAAGCCCACCTGCTTCCTTTGCCCGCGCTAGCACTTGCGCGAGATCAGCCTGGAGCGCAGCGTCATTGAGGTGAACGTGGCAATCCACCAGTCGCGGCACTACTGCGTCAGCGCTCTCCATGTATCTCCAAGATAAAAAGAAATAAAAAAAGAAACACGCAGACATAGAATTTGAAATATGAAAGCTGGAAATGGCGCGAAAGCAGGCGACAGATAGCAACGTACGTTGTTGGGCTCTTCGGCTGCTGCCTGGCCACGTCAACAGTTTCTGCTGTGCTTCTTTTCTCCCACGTGAGCACTTGCCGTTCGCTGTTCGCTCCTCACACACACGCTCAACGCGCTGTCGTTTTTTTCGATCTTTCTGTCGCTTCGGCTTCGATCTTTGGTGGTGTTCTAAATAAGGGCGTTATGTCTTCGGAAGGAATCTTTTCAATGGACGATACCGGTTCTCCTTTGAATCAATCGCGTAGGAGCAGCCTTGCAGGCGACCCCGTGATGGAGCAGTGCTTTTCGCCGCCCCGCCAGGCCTTCTCCTTCCCCAAGAGCAAGATCAAGGTCCTTCTACTCGAAGGTGTAGCAGAGGAAGGCGTCAACGTACTCAAGCAAGAGGGCTTCCATGTACTATTTTCCTTCTGCACTGGCAATCTGCAGACTAGTTCGGATAATTATTGCAGATCCGGCACTGGATCTGTCGCGAGATCATAGGGGAATTAATTAATGAATTGATGGAAGGCCAAACATAGTAACAATGTATTTATTGAAAATCAGGTTGAAGTGTACAAAGGCAAGCTGTCTGATGCTGAGCTCGCGGAAAAGATTCAAGACGCCCACTGTGTGGGAATCAGGTACGACCCTCTACACGATTAATTAAAAGAATACAAATGAAAACAAATATTTTAAAATTATCTAATGCGTTCGAATCATTATTATTATTATTATATTATTATTTATTTTTTTGTTTAAAATTTTATGTAGAATTTCTAAATATGGTAGTAGGTGATGCAAACAAATATTTACTCAAAATGCAACGTCTGACGGGTTCGCTTGGATGTTGGGACATGTCCTCTTGGCAGGAGCGGCACTAAGCTGACGAAGGAGCTGCTGGCGGAGGGCAAGCGTCTGCTGTGCGTGGGCTGCTTCTGCATCGGCTCCGAGCAGGTGGATCTGCAGGCGGCCCAGAAGCTCGGCGTACCGTTCCGCGATCTGTCTAGTTGTGGGAATGGGATGATTCACCAATTGTTTTGGCACTCTGCAGATACCGGTCTTCAACTCACCATTCTGCAACACTCGTAGTGTGGGTACGTGTTGAAGTCCGCTAGCTTACCTATAACGCTGTGGCTGGTCTCACCATCTCTCTGTTAGCGGAATTAATTGTTGCCCAAATCATCGGCTTGGCGCGATGTCTTGGAGACAAGAACAAGGAGCTTCACGCGGGTATCTGGAATAAGGTGGGACCACTTGTTCACTATCTGCCTGAGCTGTGAAGGGATCGACTCAATTGTTATGCTCGTACTCTTTGTTTAGTCGGCCAAGAATTGCCATGAAATTCGAGGCAAGACGCTAGGCATTGTGGGCTACGGACACATAGGCTCCCAGCTTTCTGTCATGGCAGAAGCTCTTGGCATGCGCGTCATCTTCTACGATATAATTCCAAAGCTCTCACTTGGCAACAGCAGGTACCAAGCGGAGCATTGATGAATATCCATGGGTATCTCACGTTGATTAACGCAGGCAAGTGCCCGACCTCAACACTCTCCTCGAACAGTCCCACTTTGTTACTCTCCACGTCCCAGCAACTCCCCAAACTAAGAACATGATCGGCGAGGCGCAGATCAAGCTGATGAAGCCAGGTGAGCATTAGATCATA
>CDEZ01023102.1:4576-16932 GCA_000826365.1 Acanthamoeba royreba | reverse complement strand
CGTTATCGACCGAAGTGGTTCGATGAAAGGAGAGCGCCTCCAGATGGCCATCGACACGGTGACCTTCATGGTCGAGAACCTGCAGAGTGAAGACCGCTTGGGCGTGGTCACCTACGATGACTACGTCAGCAACCATCTGCCCCTGACCCTCCTGACCGAAGAAGGTAAGGCATTGGCCAAGCAGGCGATCCAGGTACATAGGAGTTAGAGCTCACTTCACTGCGATGGAAGGTATCAAGTATCTAACATGAATGGGTGCACAGTCCATCACGGATGGAGGCTCCACAAACCTGTGCGGAGGACTTGTGGAGGGCATCAAACAGATGCGCCAACGAGAAGGAAAGAAGGTGCGTCCACCTCCGTCTCTCTCGACTCCTATGGTGATGAGTTCTCAATAACGTTTATGGCAGAATGAAGTAGCCTCAGTGCTTCTGTTCACTGACGGCCAGGCCAACATTGGATACACGCGAGCGGAGGACATCATCCGCGCTACCATTGACCCTGAGTTCGCGAGGGCATCGGGCATGGGGCAACGAGGAAGAGGAGGTCCTCTTACTCACTTCAACCGGCGAGCTCACGGTGGAAGAGGTGTATCTTCCCACCAGCTGCAACAGATGCAGTTACAGCAGCCAATGCAACAGCTCCAACACCAAGTGCAAGCGCAACCGCTAACTCCTATTACGGTACTCAAAAAACATCATGGCTCCCCTTCTGATCCACAAACTGAACTTCCCTAACTCCACACTCAGCTCACGCCGGTTGCTGAAGAACAGAACCCAGAGGAACTCAACACAGGCTCGGCGGAGGTACGTGTATTTGCTTGGCATACACGCGCTTCGTTGCGCTGATCGTTACGTCCATATGAAAAGGAACAGAGAGTGGAGTCTCTCCCGTGCACCATCTACACGTTTGGCTACGGGGCTGATCATGATGCCACATTGCTCAAGAAGATATCAGATCACGGCCGAGGCGCTTACTACTACATCGACTCGGTCAATGCTATATCTCAATCCTTCGCGGACTGTCTTGGTATGCCCCACTTGACTGAGCTTGCTGTGGACTTCTGCCTGACTTATGAACCCTGTCATATTGGCAGCCGGTGTGCTAAGCGTGGTCGGACAGGACATCAAGGTGACCTTCCAGGCTCAAGGCCGAGATGTGAAGATCAACCGCGTGATGACCAGGTGTCCCTGCACTGAGATCCTGCCTGGCCTCATCTATGAGGTACCTCCTCCTTCTGCACGACGAGACAAGATAGTTTGATACTGATACACCTGGTCATCAGTTGGACCTCGGGGACATTCAAAGCGAAGAGCAGAGAGACATCCTATGCGACATCTCCCTACCTGCGTCGTATGATTCCACTGAAGAGAGATGCATCTTGAAGACCACCGTGAGCTACACAAACGTCATCACTGGTGAGAGCCATATCATCACCAGCGACGCCACTATCACGCGCCCTGCTGTCGTCTCGGGATCACTGCGACGGAATGTAAAGGTGGATCGACATCTCAACCGCATCATATCCGCCGAAGCCATGGAGAAGTCCAACGAAAAAGCACGCTCGGGCGATCTCGCCGAAGCCCGCGAGATACTGAGGCAAGCGCAGCAACGAATCCAGGAATCCGTGTCACGAGAGGACGAGTTCTGCCAGGGTCTTGTGGCCGACCTGAAGAGGTGCGAATGTGGTCTGTCATCACGTACAGTTTACAGTGCACGAGGAGGCAAGATTCTCTCGAACCAGATGCAAGGTATGTCCCCACTCTTGGCTGAGTCACCCTGATAACAAGAGTGCGCTCACACCCTTCCTCCCTATTGCAGCACACTTTGCCCAGAGGACCACAAATGCCAGCCCCATGTGGGCCGCCCAGGGTGCCTATCAGACCTCAGCAAGGCAGCAAATGCAAGGTGCCTTCGGTGGAAGGTTTGGCTGCTGACCACTTATGCTCAAGGCTCTTCCGTCGAAATGCTTGGTGACTAGCTCTCCAAGTAAGCAACTTTTGTACTTGGTTGGTATATCTTGTACAGGGAGCAGCTTCTCCATTTTCCTTTTGTTGATAAGCTTACAATGAACAGCCGCTCCGCTGCAACCGGGCATATCTTAAATTCCAGTGCAACATGTTGAGATACCTCTCTTGTTTCTTCCAGTCTTCTTCACCACATACAAGAAGCATATATGGAGAGCCGTCAGGGCAGGCACTCTGCCATGCTGGTGGTAACGATGTTCTTCAGCTGCCTTCTCTTCTGCTGTGCAGGGTCGGCTCGCTTGACATCGTCTTCGTCTGCTTCAGAGATATCTGGCCATACCTATCCTTCGAGGACCGACAGGAAGCCGCTGCACCGTTACAGGACCCCTTCGGCTCCCAGTCTCGTGAGTCGTGGGTGGGAGGCGGCGGTGTGTCAGGACTATGGCCCTACCCGCAGCAGGTCACCTCAGGATCTGCTGCTCCCGTCCCGCTGAGCCCTCGTGAGGATCCATACTGCCTCGCAGTCAGGAGTGCTCCGACGCGCGCTGGCCAGGTACGCCGGCAGCAACGGCTTCTTCTTCCCCTTCCTCACGGAGCAGCCGGCTGTTTATCCCTTCTACCTCGTCATCGACGTTCACAACGACACCGACGACCAGCTGCGTCTCGACACCGACGAGTCGTACAAGCTCACCGTTCTCCCGCCCATCGCCAACACCACCGATGGATTCCAGGCTCGCATCCAAGCCATCACGCCCTTTGGCGCGCTGAGAGCGTTGGAGACGTTCTCGCAGCTCATCCGTTACGACGACTTGACCTCGTCCTACTCCATCCCCGATCTGCCCATCAGCATCAACGACTATCCTCGATTCCCCTGGAGGTACGCTGCCTCTGTCATCCACAACGTTACACTTTCAGCACTAACGTGGCTGGTTGCACAACAGAGGACTCCTCATCGATGTGTCACGTCACTTCCTTCCCACTTCAGCCATCAAGAGAACCATGGACGCGATGGCGTTTAACAAGGTACTGCTTTTTTGAAGCGGAGGACTTGTGCGTGGAGCTCACTCTCGGCCTTGGGTGTATCCAGATGAATGTGCTTCACGTCCACATCACGGATGCCCAGTCCATTCCTATCCAGTCGTTTACTTACCCAGACTTGACGCTGTACGACCTCTCTCTTCATTACTGCGTTTTCTGTCTGACGCATTCATCGTTGGATCAGAGCCGCTTGGTCTCCGCAAGCAGTTTACTCACGGGAGGACCTCATCGACCTGGTGGACTACGCCAGGGACCGAGGCATCCGTGTCGTGCCTGAGTTCGAGATGCCTGGCCACTCCTACGGGTACTCCTCTTGAGCTGTCTCTTCAAGGCTGATGGGTCTTAACCGTATTCACCTCAGGTTCGGAGTTGGGTACCCGTTCATGATCGCCAACTGTCCCGACTACACCACCAACATCAACGCCATCCCTCTCAACGTCTCATCAGACGACATGTACGAGTTCCTCTTGGGTTTCCTAGCTGAGATGTCCACCATCTTCCCCGACGAGTTCTTCCACTTTGTACCGACATTCCTACGCATTCAATGAGTGAATGTTGCCTCTCATCACGAAGGAAACGTGTGCGTACATGTAGGGCGGAGACGAAGTGTCGGTGGAGTGCTGGGCGCACGATCCGGCCATCGCAGCGTGGGCGAAGCAGAACAACTTCACTGACTACAATCAGGTGTTTAACTACTTCTCCGGGCGGCTGGCCGCGATGGTGCAGCCGCTCAATGCTACGGCCCACGGCCGCGTCCTCCCGCCGATCAAGGTGCGGAACCCGAAACTGCCACCCTATGTGAACCGTAGCATGGTCGTTTGGGAAGACGTCTTCGATATTAGCAACGGCAAGCTGGCCCACCCCGAATCGATCATCGAAGTGTTCCGGTTTGATCAATCCGCAATCCGCACTATCGTCCTGAGCGGCTATCGAGCGATCTACTCCACTCCGTACTATCTGGATCAGCAAGTGAGTGTTCCCTTACTCTGAATATCTGAGAGTCGTCTGACCGCCAGCAACAATCACAGTCACCGGGAACACTACCGAAGCCGGTTTACTACGCCTGGGAGGATACTTGGATGGCGTTCTATGCGGTAAGTTCCTGATCATCAATTCACATCAGGTGAATGAACGCCTGATTCTCTGATGCTTTTTAATGTGTGGGCAGGCCGACCCGACTGCGGGACTCAACCTGACAGCTCAACAAGAGAAGTTAGTTCTGGGCGGTGAAGGGTGCATGTGGGGTGAAGACGTACGTGAGTCGTAATAATAGAGAAGCAATGCTGGAGGGAGTCTAACACTCGATAACAGGTGGATGAAACCAACATTGATTCGCGCATATGGCCGCGCGCTTCGGCTATCGCCGAGCGGTTTTGGTCCTCGGTGAACCTGACCGATCCTGTTCAGGCCAAGCCAAGGTTGATCAACTTCCGCTGCAACTCGCTGGCCAGGCGTGGCATCAATGCGGGACCCCTGATGCAGGACTGGTGCCCGTTACCGCCTGGACGAAGGAATGGTGGTATGCCATCAAGCTTGAATGTGGAATCTCTGACGCTATGAAGGCTATAAATCTCTGGTGACTGAAAGATAAAGACACTACGTCATCAGCAAACACAACCTTCAAGACTTGAGGTACTTGGATATCTGGTCGGCGAAGCCCTGCTGAGAGGCCAGGGAGACGTCCCAGACCATGACACCGCCGAACTGGACGTCGCGCCTGACCTCGCTGATCGTGGCGATCAGGCTGTGAGCATCGACGAATCCTCCTCCGCCCGAGTTTGCACCCAGGCAGCCGACCACCACGCGTGTATTGTGGCTGTGCTTCTGGGCCCACGTCGACCAAGTGGGGAAGTTGAACGGGTTGGGAAGGCCGCAGGTGGGCAGGTTGTTGTAGAACTGCACCCAGATGTAGTCGATCTTACCCTGATCGAGCGCGCTGCCCGAAATGTACGGACCATCAAAGGCATCGGGGAACGGACACTGCGGCGCGGCCCTGCATTGCCAGTGATATATGAGGATCAACAAGGATGTCAAAAGGCAGGTGAGTGTACGAGAGATAGTAGCGTTTGCTTGAGTCGCTGGCGAAGTGGTCACTGAGGGCGTTCACAAGGGCGCCGTAGTGGGAAGGATCTCCCTTCTCAATGTCGAGATCAATGCCATCAAGCTTGGCATTCCCGAACGGACGCGTGTTGGACGATCCGCCGAGGAACAGGTCCCACAGGCTACGGCCCAAGCGGTGCGCTTGGTCGGGGCTAGAGAGGCCGTAGTTGCCATCAGCGCCTCCGATGGACAGGAAGACCCGCTTGCCGCGAGCCTGGCATGTGTGAATGTCTACTCCGATCTCCGGACAACTCAGCAGATTGCTTCCCGGGAAGGTTTGCCAACAGCTGCACAATCACATCGACCACGTCATCATCATCACCACCAACACCACCAGAGTGAGCATTGGAAGGAAGATGAATGTGCAGAACTCGACGACGTACTGGCCGGCAAAGTCCACCAGGAGTTCGCCACCGATGCCGAACTGGTACGCAAAGCCGATGACGATGATGTCATAGGTGCTGTTGGTGCAGTAGGCCGCCAGCCTGCTCTCCCTGCCCGACGAGTCCTGACCCCAGTACCCAACCTTCATGGATACATACGACATGGCATCCCGTCAGCTATGATGTTCAGAGTTACCTCACACCTCTCAGCAACATGATGCTAAGGTGTAGATGGAGTAGTACCATCAAGTTGGAGTCGCTCTGGAGGTCTACCTGCTCTTCTACAAAGACAGTTTGGCATATCGTTGGTGTGAAAAAATTTTAGCTCCTATTAAGAAAAGTGTCGTACGCAAGGGGGTGGCGGACAAGACACTGCAGAGACCCACGCTCACCACAACGAAGAGGAAGATGCCGATGGAAGAAAAGATGACGCCTTGCATAAGGCACCGTGGCAGTGAGTGCGCGTAAAGGAGATGGTACTGGGGAAAGCGAGAGACGGGGAACCTGCAACACAATTATGGGAACCCTATGCCTTAATTGTGGACGATTGTTCGCGTAAATCTTTTGAAAAGTGTTTCGAAGATAATTAAAGTAGGCTCAAATATTTGGAGAGGGAAAGTTCTGAACTGATCAGCGCCGCTTCATGGATTGGCAGAAACGGCCCTTTTCTGATGGCCAGAAGGAAAAGAAAAAATAAAAAGAAAATATTTTTCTTTTACAAGTCGGGGGGCGAAAAAAATTTACTCTTTTCCCACTGGTTGGTTGCTGGGGGCAGCGGGGCGAGTAGTTGTGCAAATGAAATTTCAACGTTGCATACATGGCCTGCACCACTCAGCGGGCAGCAAGACCAAGAGAAGGGAAAGCGCCAATGAAAAAAAGTCCCTGAGCAAAGGAAGGAACCAATCAGCGCATTCAAGGGATTTGGCGTGCTTATAAATACAATTATAATTCAATTATGAATTCAATATCTATTGCACACACAGGTCTTACTCTTCTTCTCTAGACACACAAATACTAATAATATAAGAAAGATGGAGAAGTACCTGGGGGCCAACGTGTACGAGTGGGCCCTGCGCGCGCTGGGCCTGTCGGTCCTCCTCGCGTTCATGTGGTGCGTAGCGTCCCTCTTCCGCGCCCTTCGCGGCCGATCTCGCACGGCGGCGCGCGCTGCCGGCGGCGGCGGTGGCGGGCTGCCCGGGCTGGCTCTCCCGCTACTCGCGCTGGCCCTCACCGTCGGCGGCTTCGTCGCCTTCGGCCCCACCCTCGTCGACGTTGGCCTCAACCAAGTCCACCGCCTGCCCTCCCCTGCCATCTCCTCTCGCGCCCACGGTGCTCGTCCTTTTTATTTATTGATATATTATTTTTMTTTATTTTCCTTATTTGGTAAAATTGTGATCTAATTTATCTTTGAATTTTTATTTACATATATATTATAAACCATTTGTAAAAGTATTTATTTGTTCGTGTTTTGTGGGGAGGCAGCGGTGCACAGGGAAGCGTGGGTGGTGGACATGCACGCCGACACGCTGCTGTGGCCCAAGCGCGACTTCTTCCGGCGGAACACGTGGGCGCACGTCGACCTGCCGCGTCTGCAGGAGGGCAACGTCGCTCTGCAGATGTTCACGATCGTCACGAGCGTGCCCTATGGCCAGCGCTTAGATTCCAATTATGCTCCAACGAATCCTCTCCTCGACAAGCTCACACTCAAGGTCGCTGTTGAGGTATACACATTTCATTCGTGTCATCACGTCATCACCAATGTGGCGGCTATCGCAGCTGATCGCCTTTGCACCAACAGGGCTGGGGTTGGAACACACTAAGCAGCAACGCAGCGCGTACGCTATTCCAGGTAATGTGCTTTTATGCGGTTCCCAGGTAGACCTTCAACTGATCTATCAAACGGAGCAGGCCAACAACATGCACGAGCTTGCACGACATTCCAACGGCACACTCCAGGTGGTGCACAATCGAGATGAGCTGAAGGCATTCATCAAGGCCCGCGAGGAGGATCGCAGTAAGGTCGCCGCCATCCTTGGCATTGAAGGTACTGCATCCCTTTTGCTATTCGTTTGCTAAAGCAGCTGTACATGCAGGACTGCACGCGTTGGACGGCAATATCACCAATGTGGATGTATTCTTTGACGCTGGCGTGCGCATGATGGGGCTTGCCCACTTTTTCGACAACGATCTCGCTGGTAGAGTTCCTTTGATTTCCAATAACCCAGCACATTTCTGATCAAGTTATCAGGCAGCGCACACGGAAGGGAGAAGGGAGGGCTAACCGCTTTCGGGCGCGATGTGGTCAAGCGCATGGAGGAAAAGAAGATCTTCATCGACGTAGCCCATGCCTCGAAGAGAACCATCCAGGACTTGATCCAAATCGCCACACGCCCCATCCTCAGTTCTCATACCGGTACGGTCGCTCAACTACACATCAGCCTCGATTGAGTGCCTTCTCACTACTATGTGACAGGCGTGCGCGGAGTATGTGATAACCAGCGCAATCTCGGAGATGAAGAGATCAAGGGCATTGCTCAAAGCGGAGGAGTGATGGGCGTGGCCTACTTCCGCCAGGCCATTTGTGGAGAGACCGAACTCGAAGGCATCATCAACACTATCAAGTACATCAAGTAAGTTACCCCGCATCATGATTGTCACATGAGTCTGACCAACGTGGGGATATCTCCAGGGATCTGGTGGGCGTGGAACACGTTGGCCTCGGAAGTGATTTCGATGGCACTGTAGTGACGCCCTTCGACACGTCGCAACTGGTGCAAATTACCAACGGTCTCCTCCAAGCGGGCTTTACACACGAAGAGGTGCTCCTGGTGATGGGTGGCAACATGCGACGCGTTCTTCTTGAACATCTGCCCTAAGTCCCCCTGTGAGTGAAATCAACAGCCCTTGCCAGAAGAGCCTATGTTGCCGCGGGTAACTTCGGCCGCCCAGTGGGGACATCCACATGCGCTCACATGTCGCCTCAGCGTTATCCCTCACTTTGCACTCATTCTTATCAACAATTCATATCACTCACAAGATCTTCGATTCTTCTGTCGGAGTTACAACCTAAGCAGACTTGCTTTTCACGGACCTGCCCTTTTCAGTATAGCCCTCTTCTTCCCAGACTTGTTGCCTGTCCTTTGCCTCTTGCTCGCGGGTGGTCGATACCACAGTACCACCGGAACGGCGACTGGCCAGACCTCTGCGCTTGATTCGAAGCAACAATAGATCTGCGAACGCTGATGGCTTGGAAGGGTGCGTGTCCATCGGTGCTCAGGAGCTGAGGGACACCATATGGGCGACTTGAAGGTACTCTTCCCGAAGAGCTGGTTGGAGCCCTCGTGATCTGGCGCTGTCAATGCGTGCAGGAGAATCCAGTCAAATGAGACCGAAGCTGTTCGTGAAGGTAAGCATCCCGTTCGAAGTAAGGGCAGACAGTGGCAGGAATTGAGATGCAAGCTCGGGGTCAGGTAATTAGGATGCCCCACAGAGGACTCAGGATGGATGGTTACTCGAGATTCACCGCGGAGGTACAGGTAGCATGCTGCCCATTCTTTCAAGTACCAGCTCCATATGTAGGTTACTCCTTCGTCAGCAGACAGCTTGGCTCCTTTTGATGTGTGTTTACCTCCTCCGGAGTGTCCCGACCTCCTGCTGGAGCATCACGATCTTCTTCTCAAGTGCGGTCATCTTTTATTCGTGCGAATTGGAGCTACTCGGTTCTGCCTTGGCGACTCCTTTACCCTTTTTCTCCGTCGATCCTCTGTTGTCGCTGTGTGTCGATGAGCTTTGGGCGAGAGCGGTGGCGCTTGCTTCCCCTCTCTCGGCTGCTCAGAGATTTGTTTGTACAACCTGATGCTCACTAGCACAAGCACTCCTTCTGGTACGTTTATCATTGCACGTTGTGTGGAGGGTGCACAACTCATCGGGATGCCCGGCCACCATGCAGGAGAAGGGCCTGCAGACATTTCAGACATTCAGCAGGTTCATGGAGGTGTACAGGTCTGGCCCTTCCAGTTCAGTCAAGTCAGCTGTGGACAGCAGCCACATACGGTGGCTCTCGAGGATTGACTCCATTCACATGTGTCTTCAGCATTGCAAGCGCGCTGGCAATGCCTTTGCACACAACAATCGGCCACGTAATGTACGTGCAATTGTTATGCTTCTGTAAGACTGTCCGTAAGGGCACTTCAAATGTACAGAAGAGTAACCATGACCCCATCATCGTACTCAAGGTCTCCGTCCTGTTCGCTTCGTAGTACCATACACACCTTCTGCCATCCCTTGATGAATCGTGCATGAAGAAAAGGACGCGCCTTCAGTCGCTTTGTTCTAGTTCGCTCCGCTTCTGTTCCATGTCGCCGGCCCTCGGCGGTGTGGACAGCGCCGCTGTGGGATCCCTCACCGCGTCGCCACCATTGTTCGTGCTAACCGACTGAGTCTTCCTACGCCTCTTGGCGATGCGCCTCAGAGGCATCTCGTCAGCATCGGAATTCGCCGTAGTCGTATCAGCTGACGGGGAAGCGCCATTCTCGACGGCCTTGCGCGGGGCGTTCTGGGCTTCGGGCTGCGCTGACTCCTCAGCCGCTTCATCAGCTTCCTCCGTGCCGCCTCCATCCTCTTGGACTTTATCGCCTTCATCTTCTTGAACCTCGTCGCCTTCAGAGACTTCTTCACCCTCTTCGTCCCTCTTCCTTCTTCTTTCTTCTTGGGCTTGCTTCTGCTGCTGCTGCTGCTCCGCGGTCTGGGGCCGTTTGGCTGCGCGGTACGTAGCTTCATCCTTGGCCTGAAGCTTGAGTAGATTCCTGTACTTATCCTGCAATCCAGGGAATACAATCAAGCACTTGATGGTGGAGCTACACACATACATGGAATGTACCTTGAGGTCCACAGAGGTGCGTCCCTCAGCAAACTCGTACTGCTCAAGGATCTTGGCCCAGCTGCCCAGCCCAAAACTGCGCAGATCCAGGACGGAGAAGTCAGAATGATACCAATGCAGGATGCAAGGAAAGGCCGTAGGACGTCGTACCGTCCTACGCCTTCGATGAGATTATCGACTTCTCTCTCGCTCCAGTAGCGTTTTTTCCTCCGGCCGCCGACACGCGGACGCTCCGAAGAATCCTTGAATGCGAATACGTCGACTTCTTCGACTTCTTCACTTCTGCGGCGTTTGTGCTCCTTGATTTTAGCACGCGCGTATTCTACAACCTTCTTTTGCTCTCTCGTCTTCAGCATCGCACTCTCTTGATCTAATGGAACCATCAGAAGTGGTTTCTGCCACAAAATGAATAGATAAATACATACCATCCTGATCCTCGCTGTCCCACGTAAGGCGTGTCGCAGATTCATGACGCTCAGTGAACCTGGTATTTACACCGCTTCAGTCAAATTCTTGTTTCGCATCCAAAGAACGGAACAAGCAGTGAGTGTACCTGCGAGGAGCTGGACGGTTGCTGTCGGCTGGCTTGCTCTGACCTTTGTTGGCACTCCCTGCATTCCTCCTTTCTGAAGTTCTACCTCGTAAGGGGCTTACTTCTTCCACCTCCTCCTCCTCTTGCTGCTGTTCTTCCTCCCACTCTTCCTCGTCCCTATCTGCAGGGGCAGCGTGCATCACCGAATCCGCGACGGACCGAGCAAGCAGTGCCGGCAGGGGATCGTCTTTCTTCGCTCGAGAACTGATTTGAAACATGTTCAGGTAAGTTGATGTAATCTGGACAATATGTAAGCCGAACGGTACCGCAACGTATCAGCTTTCGCCTTTAGGATGCTAACAGGAGTGTCAGCTGTCTTCGCCGGCGGTTTCTTTGTCTTCTGGTTTGAGGGTGCTGCGCCAGCCTTCGCTTTACCTTTGCCTTTCATGTCATGCTCTTCCTCCTCATTCTCTCCGTCATCTTCGCTTTGATACGTCACTTGCTTACGTGTTGCTTGCTCCTTCTCCGGCCTGCGGCCAGTGCGCTGGAGGAAGCTCTTAACGTCCTTATCTGTCTGATGCGTGATGGCTTCCCATAATTCATCATTTCCAACGGCCTCCCTCAGGTCCTCCTCAGTGAATCTAGGTATACAAATGTAAGTTACCTCATAAATAGGACGAACATGACATAAGTGCACATAAATACCTTGGATGTGGTATCCTCGGCCTGTAGTACCCACTCCTGATGTCATCCCACACCTGTAGTTCGCAAGAAAGTGAATGTGAGCCTAGCACCGCGTAGGTCAAGTAGAAAGGATGATGGAACCTGATAGAGAAAGGGCAGCGGAGACAATTGCTGGATACGCGCGATGTATGCAAGGATATCTCGCTTGAACGTCTCAATAGGATGCTTTTTGAACGCTTTCTGCGAAGCGCGGCGGTACTCTTCTGGCTTGACATCCCGCCTATGAACCCTCTTGGCCAGGTCGGCCATCTCTTCGATGAGTGCTATCTCAGCGGGAGTGGCATCCTCCCTGTGAGGGAGATGGCGCTTGCGCCGTTCGTAAAAGAGTCCAACGTCCGGCGGATCCGTACGGAGCGGCTGCAGCACCAGCTGATCCATTCACGAATGAACCCGCATAGAATTAGTCATCACGACATTGCGGAGTCATAATCAACAAAGAGAATGGAGACAGGCTATCAATCAGCCTCACGCGTGTGTGTGTTGTACCTGGGCTTTGAACTCGTTCACCAGAGCGTGGTGGTACTCGGAATCCCACTCGGCCGGCTTGACGCCAGCGAAGATGGGCATCCACTGCTCCCATTTGGAGAACAGCTGTTCGCGTTCAATGGTCCCGCTCATCGCGTTCAGCCGCATCCGCAGGAAGATGTGCGGCATTCCCTCCAGCAGCTCCCGCGACACTGCATTCGCGGTCGTCAGTGACACAACTCACAAAT
>CDEZ01023101.1:0-15204 GCA_000826365.1 Acanthamoeba royreba | reverse complement strand
CCCTACGTATGTGCGATACCCGAGCTGAGTTTTGTGACTTTGCCGCCAGGGATGCATTCCACCGAGACGCCGAAGGGTGTGCCAAAGGACCCCCCTGGACATCCCTCTCGTCAGCGCAGACACGCTGAGCGCGTTCGAGTAGAAGCTCTCACTCGAGTAGAAGCTCTCACTCGAGTAGAAGCTCTCACGTCCGTAGGCAGAGTTTTCGCTGAAGGAGCTCTTGCTAATGGTGATCGTTGCGTGGGTTAGGATTAGAACAGGCCAGCCGTGTTGGCGGACAGCATCATGCGTGTACATAGCCAGCAAACGCCACGCGCTCCACTGCGAAACTTCATGCGAAAGAGGCAATGGAGAACAAGTGAATTGGTAACACAATCATCCAACCTCGCTACAGTCCAAAAATGGCAGTAATTGCACCATGGAGAGTGCATATCGTGTGCGCACCACCTGAAGTGCCTGCTCCAGCGGCCACATAGATGGGAACAAAGTGTTCCTCTCGCGGATGAGCGCGACGGAAGAAGGGATGCTTCGTGAGTGCCTTCAAAGCTTCATTGCGTTCCTGACCCTGCACGGAAATTAAGAGATGAGGGCACTATCGCAAGGTTGATCCTCCCGAAGAACTTAAAGTCGTACTGAGGGATGATCATCAATGCTCGAGACAATGGCCCGTTCAAAGTCTTTAAAGCCCTCAGGAGCCTTCTTTGGATCAAGTGCCGCCATCTCGCGGAAGGTATGGATCGTTAGACCCCCGGAGATGATCAATACTCCTTCATCTCTGCACAAGGTCGTGAGGTGGCTCCGATATCATCACGACGCTCTCAAGTGGTGGGTCTAAGGTACCGCAGAGGTTCCAGAGCAGCACCGATGTCGATGTGATGCTGAGGATCAAGTCCCCGGTCAAGAGAGACCTCCACAATCGGGATAGGACAAGGATGGGGAAACATCAACGTGAAGGGTACAAACACGCCATGGTCAAGGCCTCGGCCTTTTGGGATCGTTCGTGCACTAATGTCGTTCTGATGTGAAGGAAGAATGCCATACATTAGCAATTGCCATCAGAGTCATATCTACATTTCAAGAACAAACCTTGTTTAGAAGCTCTGCCACGCGTGCAGCGACAGAAGGTGAGCCAACACTGTCCCAGGTTAGGTCATACAACTCATCAGGCATTCCACCATAGTCATAGTATAGATGATTCTTTTCGTAACTCATCACTGAAGAAGAAATGCAGTCAGTCTTGTTACGGGATAGCGTCCCTGCCTACACACGCACCTTCGATCTCACCTCTGGTCTCCCAGTGGGCAGAGAACACCACCAAAGCCTTGGGCTTGAACTTCTCCAGAATGTACTTGCCCAAGTCAACCAGGAACGCGGCATGCGGGCCGCCAGGACGTCCAGCGATCTCGAGATCGGAAAACAAAGCGGGCTTGGGATGGTCCTTCGGCCAGATGAGGAATGGACCTGGTAACGAACAAGAGACACAAGACACATGGTGTGCTCGGATGAGGTTCATTCTTCTTCAAACATCGTTAACAGGGTCGTAGTTGGTTACTGCCGTGCGCAAGAAAGATGGCTGGTAGTCTCCCGCCTGGCACCACGGGAGTAAGAGCATCGAGTGCAGCCTGCCAACCTGCAGGTGTGTCTCGTGCTGCCTGGCAAGCCATTGTGAAGTTGCGGGAGTGGTGTGCGCAACTTTATGGTTGTGGGCGAACCTCGTGATTGGCTGTATATTGGAGTTTTCCACAAGTTTTCACTTGTGTTATCGGCGAGATGGAAACGCCGAAAGCACCACCGGATTATTACAGGTGTGTCGGCCTCATTCCAAGAGTGCCAGAGGTACTACCTAAGACTTAGATGAAAAAAGAAAAGAAAAAGCAGAACTTTTTCAGGCTGCTCTCATACGGGAGAGGGACTCTTTTGATTGATCCGCTCAGTGTTGCAAGAAGGTCCAGCATGGCCAAACATAACCCAGACCTCATCTTCTGTCGTAAACAGACTGGCATAGCAATCGGCAGGGTGTGCCAAACCTGTGATGGCAAGTGCGTCATCTGCGACAGCCTAGTGCGGCCCTGTACCCTCGTGCGCGTGTGTGATGAATGTAACTATGGATCCTACAAAGGGCGCTGCGTAGTCTGTGGAGGACCGGGAATATCGGACGCGTACTACTGCAAGGAGTGCACCATTCTGGAGAAAGATGTATGTAGATCCCTGCTCTCTGGAATCGTTATACCTTTCATTACGTGTGTGTGCATGTGCATGCAACGCCGCTTGCAGCGCGAAGGGTGCCCGAAGATCATCAACCTTGGCAGCTCCCGGACAGACCTATTCTATCAACGAAAGAAGTACGGCTTCAAGAAGCGGTGATGCAAGAGGGGGCGTGGAGCTAACTAGCTGCACCATAAAGCCTCTGATGTTGTGAAGAGCTGAGGCGTGTCCTAATACATCGATTCAGTCAAACCTATCTCAGTCCTTTGCAGACTGTCTAATCCTCATCTATGATGACTCTCAATACACCTTCAAGAATCAGTCCCTTCTGGTGGCGGCTAATCAGATGGCACAGCACATCCAACAGTTGAGGTCCTCCCAGGCACATGCCGAAAGCCAAGGAGGCACTCCTGAAACGGGATCGTCGCCGTGGGTGGGCTCTTGGTTGACGAGATTAACTGGATCAAGCGTGTGCAGGAATCTCTCGGTGCCGGGGCCGAGGACTACCGAGGGTGATGACGTCGACCTTTCCTTCAAGCTGGGGAATGTTGCGAATAAATCCCAGTGATGGCGATGATATTTTTCCCATTACGACACATCCTGCGGTGGTGTCTACCTACTTCAACAACGAAACAGCGCATCAAGAAGAGAGACACACTCGCTACAACTTGTAGTCAGTCATCACCATGATTCGCCCGTGTGTTGTTGAAATGCAGGCTACCAAGAACGTGCGATACTTAATTCTCTCTTCTCGGGTCCCTTCCAGGGCAGTTCGAGCCTGCCAAACAATGCCGCCCTCATTTCAGTGGCCATCATGATTGAAGTCGCCTGCAGCTTTGCAGTAGCGATAATGGATATGGTATGCAAAGAGAGTCATGAGGTGCATTTGGCATGGTGGAAAACTAAATACTCACATCCGTGACCTCATTACCATTTTTGCTGTAACAGCCCGTCGTCCAGAGAGAAATGTATGGCCGGAATTTCTCTCGGGACGAAATGAGACTCAAGAGTTGTTGTCTTTTTTGTTGTCTTCGCATTCTTCACTCTCCTGCGACCTGTGGTCTCGTTGGCCGATCTGCGCAGTACCGCTCTTTTCTCAATCCCTTTCTTCAGTATGATGAAGCCATCTCTGATAAGAATCATCAGTGCTTGAAGCATGTGCAAATTTAAAGGAGAACATACAGGATGGATACACCATTCAGTACTATCGTGAGTCGTGCTGTGCCACTCGCACTGATTTTGAGCAAGTGGAGTTCGAGTTGTTTTCGGATAGCCCAGTTGGGATGCGAGATGGCAACAGCCTTGGATTTGATGTGCTCAAGAAGAGAGGAACCCATGGAAGATAAACTTTCGGTGGGAGAAGGCAGACCGAAACGAAGGGCTCGATGGGTTAGGGGAACTTTGGAAATCGTGCGAAAGAAGACCTGAATGCGATACTCCTTTGCTAACTTATCCAGGTTCAATTGTCGCAGAATAGCTTGGATCTCCCAAACTTCATCCCGTTGGCGGTAGGCTGTAACGAATGCGTAAGTCTGAGGGAACCATTAAATTACAGGAGAGGCCAGTGTACGTCTCGGGTCTAGTTTCATCCATGGCGGAGATCTACGGGCAGGAAAGAAGGGGGAAGCCCGAGGGTTCGTCTTCTTCTTTTCTTCCTGTTGTCCTCGCTCCTCGGCAGCCTCCTCTGGCTCACGACGAAGTCTCTCTTCCTCTGCCTCGTAGTTCGAGCTGGCGGAAGAAGACTGATGAACCGCCCCTGTCACCTCCCGCACTGATGGATTCGTTGCAAGGATGTCCTGTGGAGGCGGTTGCTGGTAAAAAGGATTGGTTTTGCTACGTGAAAAGTAGCACAGCACGTAGGAACCTTCCCCAATGTCCCACGTCACCCACGTTGTCGTCGCATCAGGCTGCTGTCGATTGGCCTTTCGAATTGCGTCGATCTCCGAGTCGACAGGGATTTCTGTGGTGGCGACGGTGATGACGTAACATACCAGCGCGTAGAAACAGTCCACCTCTTCCTCCGACCCAGAGGGGGGCTTGATGACGCGCTTGAGCTTCGCGTAGATGCCCATCTTCTCCTCTAGTGAAGGGGTCGAAGCAAAAGCCCGCACACGGGTCGAAAATTTGTGTAGATCGGTGCCTGGTACGAGGCGAAACGTGCCCCAAACATCTCTAAAGTGAACATACAACTCCCTCTCGTTCTGTAGCTGCATCATCATGTACAAAAAGATCGAAGCGACAGGAACGCGAAGAATTTCCTTCTTTAATTCTGCGTTAATTAAATCGGACCGTGAAATCAGGTTATTGATCTATCTTCTCGCCCCCAAATGGATGCACCGATCCTTCGCCTTCCCCCCCATTTGCAGTCGGTCGGCCAGGCTTTCTCCGCCCTCTGCTCGCTTACCCCCATGGATGCGGCGACGGCATGCGCGGTACTTGGCAAGCTGAGATGCCTAATTCTCGAACATCTACGACAAGGTGCCGACTCCACGAAGTGGGCTTCTCTGGCCCGTTGCGACGAGAGCGGACGGATAACAGACGAGAGCGCCCGGCTGATACTGAAGAAAGATGTCGAGTTGAACCGCTGCATCGATGAGGTGCTGTACCCCTTTCTCGAGCGGGTGGTCTCTCAGGCACCCAGCGTTGTGTCCGCGCTTGCGCAAGCGTGGCTAAAGAATGAACCACTTGTCCCACGTTCTATTCCAAAGGACGAGTCGCAAGTACAGACATGGCTACATCGTTTGGTGCGAGATACTTGCTCCTGTTTTCCCAACCTCGGCGATGTTAACCTTGTGATGGTATGGATAAACGCAGCCAAGGGTCGGAGAGCCTCCCGCCCTCTTGCCCACATTGCACGGCCGGCTCGCTCAGCTTACCATCGACGAAGCGTCCACAAGAGCGCATCTTGATACTCTGGATAAGGCTATACAGAAGCTCGAGCTTACGGACCTCCATGCCCATTTGTTAGGGATGGGAACGCACAAGTTCTGGATCGGTAGAATGAAGCATTATGCAAAGTTGCCGGACGAGAAGCGCAAAGACCTTATTCGAGTTTGGATTGACGAAGAGAACGATGACCGTGCGTGGGGAGAGGCCACCTTTGACTTTTTGAAGAAAACGAGACCGGAGCGGGTCGCAAAAGCGAAGAACTACGAGGATGTCGAACGGCGCATTGTCTTTTCAACAGTCACTCTCTACCGCGCACTTGACGCTTCATGCCACATAACGGAGAGTAATCTGGCTCAGGATAGCGCGGAAGAAGACAAAGTCAGAGAGCTTCTGGAGATTGGTGGTTCGGATATGATCAGGGACTATGTGGTCTGGGACGCGCGCAAGCAGGAGGTGTGTGAGCGCAGAGGCATACGAATCGATGACCTCCTGAAGGCGGTAAAGAAGTCTGAGTTTGGAAAACTGCGATTGAAGAACTGCTTCGAGATGATCGGGCCCTGCAGCCATACTAGTACAGTCGATGAGAAAGAACGTGCAGGAATCTATCAGGACAAATTCTCGTACCAGTTCTATCCGGCACGCTATGCTCTCAAGGACGATATGTACTCCCAATACCTCGGGGTCCTCGAAGATCTTGTCGAATATGTGGCTAAAAGGTATTGCGCCAGCGGAGTCGGCTACGCTGAGCTCTCCATCGGGGTGAATGATGTCATGAGACCTTGGGTGACGAAACGCCTCCAGCCGCCGGGCGAAACTCGAGTGACGCTTAAATACCTTGCCATGTTCTCCCGAACTCTGCCGGAAATCACCTTGCTCGGACAGCTCAAGTCGTTGGAAGAATTCCTTGATCAACATCACAAAGGAAAAGCTCCGGAGTGGCTGGTGGGGCTTGACTATGCCTCAGACGAGAAGGAGCGTCCAGCATGCCCCTTCCATCTTAAGGAGTTTCAAGAGTTCCTTGACAAGCAGCTTGCCAAGCAAGTGGCATTTGGATATCGCATCCATGCTGCAGAATGGCTACCACCGGCCCACCGGACCAAGAAGGTCATCAACCATCTGAAGCAGATAGCCACAACGCTCGTGCCACTTCTTGAACGGTTCGGCGAAATGGATCCATGTCCGATACGAATAGGTCATGGCATCGGCTTCGGTTACCTGCTGCGTGCGCAGGCCATTCGAGAAGAGCTACAGACCATGATACAATTGCTGAAGAAACATAAGGTCGCTATCGAGGTGTGCAATTCGAGCAACAAGATGCTGGTTTCAAGGGATGGCAACCGTCACGAGTATTGGAAACGTCTGGTTCAGGAAGACTTCAACGTTATCTTTGCCACCGACAATGACGGGATATGGCAGTGCGAAGCCAAGCTTCACGGACGCCCGTTTCGCTCTGTTGCGGCAGAATACGTCCACGCACTGGGTGCTGGTGTGGACATCAACTTCGAGGCCATGATACAACGATCACGCAATGCCAGATTTCAGCCTGTGTCCACCGGCACCGTGGTAATGTTTTGAACTCCTCTGTGTTTAGACTATCGTCACTTCCATTCATTTTGACAAATTTGTGCAGGGTCTTGTGGATATGGCAGAGAACAAATGTGGGGTGGAGTTGGCAGTGCAGAGAGCGACCAACACTGAGAAGGGACCAGCCACCAGTCAGCAAACCCCATCGCCATCAGACCCCCCGACCGGAGCTTCCCCTAGGTGTTGCGGTAGCGATAGAGGATGCACCACCTCATCAACAAGTGTTGCTCCATTGGCGATGGGCCAGTCCAGTGCTTCTACTGCAAGTACAATTGGCACGTCGTGATGAGGAGGACCTGGTGCCTCAGCGGCGCTGGCTACACCAGGCACTTGCTGCTCTATCTGTAACTCCACACAGGAACCCTCTCGCATTTGCAATTAGTCGCGTTGTCAAAACTATTCACTTCCTTTGTTTTGGTGAAAGTGTGATTTCTTGTTCTTTTGTTGCTGGCCTAGGTCGGCACCCACCAATCCTTGATAAAGTCCACCTTGTGCACGAGGAACATGAGAAGCACAAGCGCCAGGAGCAGGGATGCCCACAGCAAGCCCAATGCGCACGCTCCACGCACGCTGCGGCCTGCCTTCCGGCGCACTGGTATCCGTCTTGCCACTTCGTCATGTCCATCCGTGTCGAGACTGGCAGGGCGGCGTATGGTGCCCTCCGATGGCTTCTGGTCGACCGCACCTGTATCGTTGTCGTAGGCCGTCTCGATGGATTCATCCTCTTGTTCCTGGTGAAGGTGGAGGTTTCGTGAAATAGCTCGCATCTTCTTCAGATCCCGTTCGAGTTTGTCAAGGACGTCCTCATCGTTCCGCTGCTCCTTGATCGGACTCACCATGGATGGTGCCTTGATCCGCTTGCGCTCTTCTTCCATATCTTGAAGCCTTCGCTCAAGAGCGTCGTTGACAGCCTCTTTACGATCCAGTTCTTCGTGAACACGTGTCAGCATATCACGTGCACGCATCAACTCTCGCTCCAGCTGCACTATCTTTTGCTGCGCTGCAATCTCTCCCTCACCGCTTGTTGTGGTCCGAGCCTGCTGTGCTAGTGCACGGGTGCTTGCAGTTAGCTCCTCCAGCTCTTGGTTCCTCCTCGCAAGCTGCACTGCCAAGTGATCCGCTCGCCCTTCCGCCAACTGTTTGTCGCGTATCGCGGCCGTAAGCTCGAGTTGTAAACCGTCAAGATTGCTGAGTTTGAGACGAGCGGTGGAGAGTTCAGCCTGCAGCTGGGCCACCTGTTGCTCAAGGACCTGTTGTCTCTGCTCACTCTCAGTCGTCAACCGATCTAGCTCAGCCTTGAGTTGTGCTCTTTCCTGCTCCTGATCATCTGACTGCCCCTTCACATCTCGCTTCTTCTGTTCCACTTCGGCCTTAAGTTCCGCTTTCTGGGCCTGCCATTTGGCTTTCGCCCTTTCGTGCGCATCCACCGCCTCCCGCAGTGCGGCTTGGTCATGACTCCTTTGCGATTCAACTTTTTCGAGTGTCTCCTTAAATCGGGCTTCCATTTCCTTCTTCTCCAGCGAGGATCGCTCGATTTCCTTCTCCAGAGTTTCTTTCAGCCGATCGATCTCCTGTTGCACCTCTTCTATCACGTCCTCTTCTTCCTTCTTTCGCTCTTCCGCTACGACCTCTTCACCTGTTCTTCCCTCTTTCAACTGATCGAGCTCATCACGGAGCTGTTCAAGCTCAGCGCTGTGTTTCTCTGCACGTTCTTTCCTTGCCAGTTCATCACGTTCAAGCCTGGCGATGATCGAAAGCTTGTCTTCTAACTCTTGCTCGAGTTTCTGTTTCTGCGCTTCCAGCTCCTGCCTTCGCGCTTCCGAAGCATTCTCGATACTCGCAAGCTTATCCCTCAGCGATAGCCGCTCGGCTTCGAACTCCTGTTGTTTCTCTGCAAGCTCCCTATCTGACCGTTCACGAAGTACCCGAAGCTCACGTTCCAGCCGCTGTAATTCCTCCAGTTGATCCTGAGGTGTATCCCGCTCATCCTGTTCTCCATCCTTCTCGGCCACCAACTGCCTCTGTGCTTCGAGTTCCGCAGCGATGTCCTGCTTTTGCTTCTCCAGCTGAACGATCCTTTCTTTCAACTCTTGCTGCTGCTTCTCGTGCTCGGCCTTTGCCGTGTTGAATTCGATCTCTCGGCTCTTCAAGTCTTCCCTCAATCGCTCCGCCTCTTCATCAGCTTCAGCACCGCGGGCATGAGCTTCTATCTGACCCTGAAGTTCTTTCACTTTGGCTTCGTAGTTGGTCTTCTCCTCACTGGCGTGCGCATGAGCAGCTCTTGTCGCATCAAGCTCCTCCCGTAGCCTGTTCAGTTCATGCTCGCGTTCATCGTATTTCGCTCTTAGATCAGATAGCTCGGCAGCATTATCAGCCGCCTCCAGCGAGCTCTCTTCCGGCTCTTCTGCCTTTGCCACGCGCAGTTCTTCTCTGACGACAGCTAGCTGCTCCGCAAGAGCGTTCTTTTCAGCTGCGATCTGGTCCACTCGCTGGATTGCCTGCTGGTGATCCTCTGATAACTTGGCGAGTTGTTGCTTCAGTTTCTCTACATCCTCCTTCGAGGCCGTGCCGTTAGCTCCATCTCTTCGGAATCGAGACGGCAGTTGCCGGTTACGGGGAGGTTCTGGCCTGTCCTTGTTCTTCGACGCTAGACGCTGGCCTGGTTCAGGAAGGGCCTCAGGATTGAAAGACGTCTCCGGAAGAACTGCAATGAAGGCCACTTGAGATACAACGCAAGTATGCAGGAGTATATGTGATGGACGTACCAGGTCGCTGCCGCACGTGTGCAGAAGGAGCAGACCGTTCGGTAGCCTCAGCCTCTTGCGTTTCTTGGTCCGCTGGAGGCTGATCTGGCACTCGCGTCACTGGAGGGCCGAAGCGACGCTGGAGGGCCTTTTCCAGTTCTCTCTTGTGTGCCTCCTTCGCGTTAAGGACGGGTGGCTCGACCTTGTGCGGCTCCTCGGCTTGCTCGGAGGTGGCCGATCCCGGCTGCTGTACCTTCTGTGCCTCTTCTTGTTTCCTTCTCTCCTGCGCAAGAGCGGCCTCGGCAGTGCGTGCTTTGACCTCAGCTTCTTCGAGAGCCGCCTTTAGTTTTTCGTTTTCATTCTGGATCTGCTCAGTGTCGGATACTTCCTTTTGGTGGATACTCGCGAGTTCGGCCTTAAGTCGGTCGATCTGCATCTGCTGGGCTCGCGTCTTCTCCTGCTCGTCCTCAGCTGCCTTCCGCAATGACTCCTCTGCATGCGTGTGCTCTTTAATCTCGGCCTGTAAGCGCGCCTTTTCTTCTTCACCAGCCTTCTGATAGGCATTCTCTTTCTCCCGCAGTGCAGCCTGCTCCTTAGCCAGTGCATCTCGTTCTGCAATTAGCTGTTCGTTCCTCTTCGACTCTAAGTCCAACCGCGATCTTAGCTCCTCAGCATCTCGAAGGGTTTCATCGGATGAGGCCTTATCAGCCTGCACTGTCGCCTTCAGCTCTTGTAGCTCCTTGGCCAATGCGTCTCGCTCCGCACAGAGTTGTTCGTTCTTCTCTGACTCTGACTCCGCACGCGATCTCAAATCCTCAGCTTCCCTCAGGAGTTCATCGGATGAGGCCTTATCAGCCTGCACTGTCGTCTTCAGCTCCTGCAGCTCCTTAGCTAGTGCATCTCGTTCCGCGTTCAGCTGTTTGTTCTTCTCCGACTCTAATTCCACGCGCGATCTTAGCTCCTCAGCTTCTCGCACGACCTCATCGGATGAGACCCTATCAGCTTGCTCTTGTTGCACTGTTATCTTCAGCTCCTGCAGCTCCTTGGTCAGAGCGTCTCGCTCAGCACTTAGTTGCTCGTTCTTCTCTGACTCCGACTTCGCACGCGACCTTAGCTCCTCAGCTTCACGTAGGAGTTCATCGGATGCTACCTTATGGGCCTCTCCTTGTTGCACCGCCGCCTTAAGCCGTTCTATCTCCTCTTGAAGCTCTTGAACTTTTTGACCCTCGCTCTTGGCCTCTTGAGCGTCAGCCGCAGCCTTGTCCCTTTCGGTCACGAGTTGTTGATTCACTTGCTCGAGAGACTGAACCCTGGCTGTGAAACTCTGGACCTGAGCCTCGCTGTCTTGGGCCTTGCGCTTGAGCTCCTCCATAGCTCGTTCCATATCTTCCTTGCGCTTTGCTAACGCATCCGTCGACGTACGCTCTTGCTCCTCAAGCTGCTGCGCTGTCTGTTTCTGTTTCGCTGACGCTTCTTCAGCCTCGCGTTGCCAGTGCCCGATCTCTTCTCGCATCTTCTCGCTCTCTGCCCGCAACGAACTGAGTTGCTCTTCAAGCTGCGTAGATCGGTCGCTTTCCTTCGCTTCTCGAAGCTGCGCTTCAAGGGCGTCTTTCGTTTCCTTCTCCCTCGCTAACGCTTGGTCTCTCTCCGTTTTGAGCTCGTCGATCTGCTTCTGTAGTTCCTGCTCGAACGTGTTCTTCTGTTGATCAGCCTCCGCGCGAGCCTGGTCGAGCTCTGCTTCCAGCCTTTTCAGCTGTTCTTGCTTCTCTGAAAGCTCATCGTTGAGCCTGTCCTTCTCTCCAGAGACTGCCTGCTGTGCAGTCTTGGCAGCATCCAGCTCCTCGCCGATCTGGGATAATCTCGTCTCCTGCTCTTCTGTCCTCTTGATGAGCTCAGCTTCATGCGCTTCTCTCTCGGCAAGCTCACGTTCTTTTTCCTTGAGCAGGGTCTCAGCATTATGTGCACGCTCGCGCAGCTCCTCATTCTCCTTTGCCGCATCCGAATCGACTTGATGCTGCTGATCTAACTCCGATTTGAGATCCTTGATCCTTGCCTTCTTTCGCTCAAGACGTTTCCTCAATTTGCTCAGCTCTACATCATCCCGCGGTAATTCGATCGGTGCGCTCAACAAGATGCTGGGTTGCGATGCTACCAGTTTCGCCTCTTCTTGTGCATCAGCCTGTGGCTTTGCCAGATTATTGATCGCCGCACGTAGTTGTTTACGTATGTCCGCTAGAGAAGGCCTCTCGTCGGGAGAAACCCGACAGCACTGCTTGGCCAGTTCGATAAGTTCGGGAGGGCCTGTTCCAAGAAAAGTAAGATGCCACTTATCTTTCGCCACTTAGGACACACGCTATGGCGAGAACGTACAGTTAGAGGGAATGTGGATCACCTCCTCTTCTTCAGACGGTTGTGGCTTAGCGTTTTCCTGTGTACAGAGTAGGCCAACTGTCAGTTTGAGCTCACTAACCAAATCAATACGATCGGAATGGAATGCTCAATTCTACCTTATGGATGGCATCAAATATCAGTGAAACATAGAGTTGGACGGCACGCTCGTCAGGATCTTCGCTCAGCAGTTCACTCGGTTCTAGGAGGCGAGGGACATGAAAGCGCTTCTCGATCAAGTCGAATACATAAGGAAGTAGTTCCTCGGGTGCCTGATCACACACTCATATCAATATCATCTGCATGGCACATATGATGCGCAGAACGCGCAGAACCGCTCAGCTGCGCCGCTGCTGCGTGCGTTCGTGTGTGTTGTCGCCAATCTGCGCACCTTGTTAGCGACAATGTCCTCAAAATTGAGATCGGGTTCATGCTTGGCGAGAAGGGCAGCCAGAGCCTTGCCGTCCCTAAGTGCGTGCTGTACGACAGCACAACAACAAGTTATTATTTTATATCAGGACATTCTCAAATACAGAAATGTTGTTTGGTTTTATTTTATTTCTTTGAAAAATAAATTAAGCAAAATGTTTGTTTGTCGATAAGTAAATATTTCTGCATTTTAAACATTAAAAATTCGGAAAAAGGAATTGTTTTACGTACTTTGAAAAAGGACGCTGCTCTGGTGTCGGTGGGGAGGTCGATGCCGGTGAAGTCCGCGGCACAGTCCCGCACCCACTGCATGAGGCTCTCCTCCATCGAGCCTGCCATCATGTGCACACGCACCGCGGTTGTCAAGACAAGAAGCAACAGCCACCCGAAATGAATTACAACAATGTGAAATATGAGATGATTTACAAATTTCGAAATGATTTCCGAAACTGGGAAGCCAAACACCAAAAGTTGGAAGAGAAAGCCGGAAAGGTACCTTCGCTGCCTGTGATGCGGCGTCGTTGTAAGGCCTGAAAGAGGCTCCATACGAGGCCCAATATGAGCTTCATGTTTTGATTATATACATCTGCAAAGGAGTTTGCAAACCAGAGGTGTGGTTAACAATACTGATGGTGCCAGCTCAGATGGATGGTGGGTACCTTCAGCACCAATGCCGACCAGCTTCACGCCAAGGTCCCTTTGAATGTGGTTGAGTCCGATGCTTAGGTTCTCCATCATTGCGATTTTGCTGCTGGGATTCATCTTCCACCCGCGGATCTACGAAATCCCATGCATGAGGTTACAACAAACCGATCATGATCACTTGATAGTCAGTGTACCCGCTTGCCATTGATGATCTCTAGGAAGCTATTCAGCAGAACACCATCGCCAAGGTCCTTCTGCAGGTCATTTATATGAAGTTCACGTTTTCCCAAGTAGCTGTTGAGCCAAGCCGTGAATGCCTAAGATACAGATCTGGTGAGATGTGCGCTGCCCTTGATAACTATCCAGTTGAGTATTGTACATACCATAATCTGCACTTTTTCCCATTGACGGTCTCGGGCTGAAGCATCCTTCCGTGCGTAGGAACCTGATGAGGACAGGTCAAGCGCTCCCGAGGGTATCATGAGGGATCGTCGCGGAGATAGACGAGCACTCACATTCGAAGAGGAGGATGCTAGTGAATCCGAGGGTAGTGATGTTAGATTCACGGATCGTCTTCGATTGTGTCCACTTAGCTGCAGTGAGGAATGACGTGGAGAGTTAGGTACGCTCTCCGGAAACTCTACGATGAACTTCTCATTAAGAGTCGCGCGCGGAGGAGCTTCTCGCGTGATGAGCTCTGAACGAAATCAGAAGCCTTGAGTTAGATCTGCTTCTTGACTGCCCACTCCTTAATACAATAACATCAACAAAGAAGATACGTACCAACGAGTAGTAATCCAAAGTCAGAACTAACCTCACTCTCCAATTCAGTGTGTTCGCCCGCCTTCAAGCCTAGAACAGAACAGTTGAGCTGGACTTAAGACCAAGAGTTTGAGAAGGAAGCCAACCGTACCAGCGAGAAGGGTTCGTTTATGTCCGCTTTCCACCAGTACCGAGCGAGCGTCGATACTTGGTGCACTCTTCACATTCTCTCCAATCGTCTCGGCGACATCGACAACTCGTTCGGCAATTTCGAGTCGTTCATGCCAAGTGATGTCCCTGCATCCACACGATTCAGACCAACTAACATCAAGAGAATCGAGTGAGCACTCATCGCGGCACCTCTTCTCTTGCAGGTAGTCACGCACGGACTTAGCTCCATCAGGACGCTCAACCACTATGTACACCTGCAGTGCGGAGAGGAAGTGTGAGGCATAGTAGAATTGACTCTTACTCATCTGTGATGGTAAGCACACCTCACCCTCGGGCCTCCGGTACAGACCCAGCACGTTGGCCACGCCTTCTTTTGTTTTTGCCAGCGACCTGGATACACATGAGCGGAAGCCGAACCGTAAAACTTAAGTCCGAGGTCGTACCGCAGCTGTCGGCACCGCGCTTCGAGAAAGGCAGTATCAACTCTCTGGCTGCCTTCTATCCTCTGCAGCACCACGCGCTGCTGGTGATACTGTCCCACTAACACTCCTCCCTTTCCACACAAAAGGTGAACCAGCGCCACGAGTTGAACAGACAACGAAGGCATACCTCGGACAGTGCCTCGTTGGGACGAGCAGTCTCAGGTTGTGACGTGAGAATGAGGTCATGAGGATGGAGCCACACCAGGGAGTCGTCCTCTTCCATCGCCGGAGCAGCGGCTTTCAAGTGTGGAGCTCCAAACGTACGGTTTTGGCTTTTAGTTAGGCCGATGTCGGAGTTAAACTTGGGGGTCGTCCGCAGCCACCTTAAGAAGGAAGCATCAAACAAACTGATGTTGTGGTTGTGAGTAGTGCACCTGATATGTCCACCCTTCCCAAAGAATTGGAGAGAAAAGGAGTAGTGGAACGGGTTTATGTGTTTAGTACGGGTTGTGTGTGAGGTTCAAAAAAGTCATTTACTCATCGCCCTCCTCCTCATCCTCGTCCTCCTCGTCCTCACCTTCCATAGCGCCGAGGCTGCGAACGAACTCAGCCTCCTCCTCAGAGTCCATGTCATCAAAGTCGTCCTCATCATCCGAGACGTCGCCGAAGAAGTACTTGATGGCGTTCGGGACGAACTGGTCCCTGAACCACTCGCCCAGCTCGACGCCCTCCTCCTCAGTGGTGGTGAACCACTCGAAGAACGAGGACTCCTCATCGACGTCGTCGTGAGCCCTCTTGCCCTTCTGCTTACCCTCATCCTTGCTAGCCTCGGGCTTCTTCTCCATCGGATTCTTGCCCTTGTTCCAGTTGATGGTGGAGTTGGTGATCGTGGGCTCCTCGCTACCGCTGACGTACTTGATCTCCTTCCACAGCTGCTTGTTCTGGAAGTACGGGTTCTTGTCGAA
>CDEZ01023100.1:2087-27499 GCA_000826365.1 Acanthamoeba royreba | reverse complement strand
CGTGACGTCGGCAAGACGCCCGTCAACAAGACCGCCGGTACCAAGCTCGCTCAGGACGGTCTGCTCGGCCGCATCGTCGAGGTTTCGCTCGCCGATCTTCAGAAGGATGAGGACCAGGCCTTCCGTAAGGTCAAGCTCAGGATTGAGGATGTCCAGGGCAAGAACGTGCTGACCAACTTCCACGGCCTGGACTTCACCACCGACAAGCTCCGCTCTCTCGTCAGGAAGTGGCAGACCCTCATTGAGGCCCACGTCGATGTCAAGACCACCGATGGTTTCTACCTTCGCGTCTTCGCCATCGCCTTCACCAAGAGGAGGCCCAACCAGCAGAAGAGGACTTGCTATGCCCAGTCTTCTCAGATCCGCCAGATCCGCGCCAAGATGGTTCAGATCATCATCCGCGAGGCCACCACCGTCGACCTCAAGGACCTCGTCGTCAAGTTCATCCCTGAGGCTATTGGCAAGATGATTGAGAGGGAGTGCAACGGTATCTTCCCCCTTAAGGACGTCTTCATCCGCAAGGTGAAGGTGCTCAAGACGCCCAAGTTCGACGCTTCCAAGCTCGCTGAGCTTCACGCTGGTGGTGCCGCCGTTGTTGAGGACACTGGTGCCAAGGTGGAGCGCTCGGAGGAGGCCCCCAAGGAGGAATCTGCTTAAATTAATCACAAACAAATACAAAACACTCACCCCTTTTCTTTTCACTGTCACTTGTTGGTGGGACTTTTTATTTTGCTTTTTTTCTATTATTAATTGCCGTTTGTTTCTTTGTCGTTTTTTAAATATGGTTATTAATTGCCAAAAACACGAAAACAAAAGAAAAGAAGAAATACAACAAAAAATAGAAATCATTTTATATTTTTATAAACTGTTCAAACGAGATGTTGAGGAGAGGAGGGCGTGTGGGCAGCAGCAGCTGCAGCTTGCGGATGGGCAGCAGTAGCAGGAACGGCGTGGCAGCAGCGGGGCTGTACTACAGCAGGGTGGGGAGGCCTCAGCTCCTGCTGTCCTCCTCTCGTGCGCTGTCGTCGGCGGCGCCCCAGCCCCCTACGCGTAAGGTGAAGGAATCCACAGGCATCGCCGGTCTCGAAGTGGTGCCCAACGCCCGCGAGGTCCTCATCGGCCTCTACAACAAGTACCTCACTGCCCTTGCCGTCCTGGAACCCTCCAGCCCCCTCCGCAAGATCGCCGAAAACATGACCAGGGAGCGACTCAGGGCACGCACATTTCTTTGACCAAATAATCGCCGCTACGACGCGAGTAGAGCAGCATACTTATCATCCCATGGTTGCTTGTGTCTCGTGATGGTCAGATCGTGGAAGAGAACGAGGACATCGAGAAGATCGAAGAGCTCATCGATAACGGCCAAGTGGAAGAACTCATCGAAGATGTGATGGCCGACATCGACCTGGTGCCCTGGTATGCCGAACACAAGCCCTGGTACGCCTCCTAAATATTTACTATAATAAATATTWCAAAAATAATAAATAATAWATMATAAATAGCAACAAATAAAACAAGTGGTCTGACGGGTATCGTAGGGAGGCCTCGCCACACAAGCGCATCCCTGTCTTTGAGCGGGAGTTTTAAGAGCAGCGCTCGCCGGATGATCCCGCGGGAAAGAGGTGCATCCAATCCTGTGGTGTATCGTGCCATCAATGATAGATCGTATTCTATTGAGTCTCTGGACAACGTCCTTCTTGCCCTCATCGTTTAGTCTTTCAGTTTGTCAACTAATTGTTACTCGCACCCATGATGCAGGAGGCAATAAATAACAAACAGCTGTGCGTAAGTCTGCTCCTCTCTTACTCTCAGCTTCTCCGTATCGCTGGGTGCTGTTGATTCAATCTATATAACAAGAACAGAGCGGCCGATTGCAGCGTTAGCCTGCCCGAGACTTAAGCTTGGGGAAGCCACCGGCGAAGAGTCCTCCCATAGGAGCCCCGCCACCTCCTCCACCTCCTGCCGCAGGCTTTTCCTCTGGAAAAGTATGTTAGTACCTACTCTTCACACACATGATGAACTAACTCCCCAGCAGCTGCTACAGAGCTGAAGTGTGCACGTACTTTCAATTTTCGGCGCGCTGGTATCCTTAGTCACGGCCTTCTTGAGCTTCACACCACCCAACAGTGCAGCCATGCCACTCCCTCCTCCACCGTCCCCTCCGCCACCGCTTGCCGCTGGAGGGGGTGGAGGCGGCGGACCGCCACCGGGAGGTGGAGGCGGAGGGGGTCCTCCTCCTGCAGGTGGTGGAGGCGGAGGAGGTCCTCCTCCTGCAGGCGGTGGAGGCGGAGGAGGTCCTCCTCCTGCAGGCGCTGGCGGTGGTGGCGGTCCAGCCGCTGGTGCAGGAGGAGGACGGGATCCTCCCGCGGGTGGCGGAGGTGGCGGAGGACCGCCTCCTGGCGGTGGAGGTGGTCCTCCTCCTGCAGGCGCTGGCGGTGGCGGCGGTCCAGCCGCTGGTGCAGGAGGAGCACGAGGTCCTCCCGCAGGCGGCGGGGGTGGAGGTGGGCCAGCAGCTGGTGGAGGCGGTGGACCTCCTGCGGCTGGAGGTGCTGGTGGACCAGTCGGTGCGGATGGAGCTGGTGGCGGTGGCGGACCTGCGGCCGGCGGGGGAGGTGGACCGCCCGGCGCAGGTGGTGGCGGAGGACCTGCAGCCGGCGGGGGAGGTGGACCGCCCGGTGCAGGTGGCGGCGGCGGACCTGCGGCCGGCGGGGGAGGTGGACCGCCCGGCGCAGGTGGCGGCGGAGGACCTGCAGGTACCGCTGGTGGTGGCGCTGACGTACCACCACCTCCTGGTGGCGGCGGGGGCGGCGGGCCCATAGAGCCAGGCGGTGGCAACCCGCTTGCTGCCGGTACAGGCGGCGGGGGCGGGCCAGCCATGAGTGGGGGCAAGCCGGCGCTGGCTGGAGCGATCGGTGGCGGGATAGTCGGCAGCCCACCGCTATCTAGCATTGACTGCAAACCGTCCGAGAGCCCCATCATCGGAGGAGGAGGCAAGGAAAGCGAATCCGCTGGCGGTGGTGGCGTCGTAGGCAGCATGGAAGCACTGAAGCTGTCGAACGCCGAGCTGACGACGTCGGGAGGTGGTGGGGGAAGGTTGAGGTGCTGAGAAGCCGACACCTGGCTGGCCACGTTCACTCCTGAGAATGAACCGGACATCGCCAAGGGCCGAAGCGGCTGAATTGAACTGTGTGGATCGACCATGCGGCCGCCGTAGGGCAACTGGGTCTGGTACGAGACCTGGTTCGGATCTACATAGGTCGCGCCTGGATAGGCCAGGCCGGGGGCGTAAGCTGCCGGCAACGTGCCACTTGTGGAAGGAGAGGAATTGACGACAGGGACTGGACTGAGGCTGAGTGCCGCTCCACCCGCTGTCGGTGTGAAAGGCCCAATGCCGGCTGTTACGATCTCCACCTACGTACCAAACCGCGGTATTGTTAGTCGAGTCATCTATCGCCACAGATGGGCCTAGTTCGCGTCGACGTGGATGCCACTTCACACAGCCACAAGAAAGATCGGACGGGATGCAAATACCGGTATGGCGAGGCTTCCGCGCTTCTTGAGTGCTTTGAGCTGTGCGTTGATTCGCTTCTTCTCCTCTTTCAGTCTCCTCTTGGCCTCATTCGCATCGTCCTTGGCCTTCTTCTTCTGGAGCTTCTTCTCTTCTTTCTCCCGTTTCTTTGCCTCCTTGCTCATCTTCTTGTCCTTTTTATCACTGCTGTTAGAAGTAGGAATGGAGCCCCCACTGTTCGAGAGGTTGAAGCGCGAATTATCTCCAGAGTATGGATCACGAGGAACCATAGCGGTAGGAAGGGACGAGAAGGATGTTTGTGGGCTTAACGTCGGTGTGGAGATGAGCGAGCCAGAAGGTGAGCCATTTTGGTGGAGGTACTCCGCATTGGCCGTAGCGATGGCAGCCGCCAACTGCTCGCCGCTGTTCTCTTTGAACGCATCAGTAGAAAAAGGCCGTCCTACACCCGTAAAAGAGGCGGAGGAACGGGAAGCAACTTGATTGAAAAGCTCGGTAGCTGATGTTGTGGTACGCCTACTTCGAGGAGGCTTGGTGCGAGGAATGCCAGAAGATGAGAGTGAATCTGGCGGGGAAGCCATGGCGACAACCCCCTCAACCCCGAGGATTGTCGCAGGAAGATGAGAAAGGTACAAGAAGGATGTGCGTCCTTCTGGAGGTGATGGACCTGGGTGTCTAGTTGGATAAGAACGTGGTCCTTGCCTAACCCGTATTTATCCGCACATTTTCTCTCTTTTTCGAAGGGGCAGTAGAAAAGGTCATGACGCAAGTATGGCAAGAATTCGAAGGTTTTCCTATTTCCGAAACGACTCTCTGAGCCGTTACCGCCACTGCACACCTCCCTCAGGCCGAGCTCTTCTGCTCTGTAATACACCCACCGCTCTTGGAAGAGTGCCCACTGCCAGTTAGTATTCGCTCTTACATTCTTCTGTGCTTCTCTCTGGCGGCAGTTGAATCCACCACCAACCAGCTCCTGACCAGGACAGACTGTGGGAGGAGCGGTGACTTGACTGTGGGAGGAGCTCGTGTGTTAGGTACCCCAGGTGACGTGACTGCTCTCTATCTCCACCACCGCTGCGATCTCAGCCGACGTCTCGGGGAACGCGAAGACTCGTCCTCACCTGAACCGGCAAAAGAGGCCACCACCACCACCAACGAAGGAGCAACATCACCACCACCCGCGCACAAGAACACACCCAAGGCCTCCATCTTCTTTGGTTGGATCAGGGGAAGAGAGAGGAGTAGGAAGCAGCCAGCGGCACGAGTAGGAAGGGAACAATGGGGCGGGTGCTCATCTACACCCTCACGGGAGACGGGGCGTGCGCCAAGGCGCGAGAGCTGCTGGCGCAGCAGCAAAAGCGGTGGGCCGGGCTGAGCCTGGTCGAAATCAACCTCACCGACTACCCCCGCCGCGCCAAGGAGATGAAGCGCCTCTCGGGGGGCAAACGCAGCGTGCCCCAAATCTTCTTCAACTCCCTCCACATCGGTGTACCTACATCCCATCCCTCTTTCCCCTTTCTTTTTCCTTTTTCTTTCCATTTCCTTTTCAGGCTTGTATTCTTTTATTCGAATTATCCACGAACTTTATTTTATATTTCTTTCATCCACAATTTATCACTCAAGTGGTGGTACGTGTGTACACAGGGAGCGGCAGAGCTTCTGGCGTTGGAACGAGCGAACAAGCTGGACGAACTGCTCGAGAAAGGTACAACCCGCGACCACTAGGTGTGTGATGGGTGATGAAGTGTGCATTACTGACGGAGAACGGGCACAGCGGCAAAGGAGGAAGCACCTGCAGTGCCGCTGCCGCCGAGCGAGAAGGACAGAGGCCCTCCGTCATCGCGCAGCCAACCCAACGGAAGTGGAAAACGATCGAAAACGGTGCGCAGGGAGTCCGATACGCCCTTGCTCTCTGCCCCGGATGAAGCCAGCAACTCGGGCGCAGTGTCCCCCAACTCTTCGTCCACGTTTGCTCCATTACCATCGCCGTCATCCTCTGCAGGAGAGCTCCCGCATTCGGACAAGTCTGATGACGATCTATCCGATGATGAAATCATCACCGGTGAAAGTGAGGAGAGCCTCACATCTGGGTCGCACTACCTTGAGCCTCCGGATGAAGTAGAAATCGAAGAGGTTATTTACTCTTGCTTGTGTGATTGGTATGCGTCCAGCTGGACTCAATTCCTTTGTCTTCAGATGGATGCGCTGTTTGATCAACTGCGGCATACTGAAGCTGGACTAAAGAGAAGGGACATAGGTTCATTCAATAAGGTCAAAGACTGCTTCCGTGCGTTTGAGGTCGTCATGTGGCTCATGACGCGCCTGGGTATAGAAGAAGAGGTACCCTCAATACTGGCATTGATTACTCTTAAAATCGCTCAGCTTTAACCTGCTTGTTGTAGGTGGCAGTTCGAGTCGGACAGCAACTTCAACGGCTAGGTTACATCTATCGCCCACGGGATGGCGGAGAGGAGCCCTTCTCCAACTCAACGGACATTTTCAAGTTTTCAGCGGATGACGATCCCAATGTTCTGAACATGCGCCGCAGATGGCGACACAGACCACGTCCGCCACTCGAATTAGCACAGGCTCTGGAAGACCGTTTGCGCAATCTTCTTGATGCCTACACCTCACCTGATGGCAAACTGCTTGACTACCCAGGGTACGACAAAGCCATTTGAGGTGGCTTCGCACGATCTAATACACTAGCTTGACGCTGCCTCTAGGATGTCCAAATCGGTGGTATTTCACAACTATACAAACACAGTTCTCGAATTGCAGACGATCGATCTTAGTGGTGTGAGCGAGGCACAACTGAAGGCGTTTTTCTTGAACGTCTATAACGGCCTTGCTATTCATGGGTTAGCCGTGCTCGGCTCACCGTCCACTCCTGCCGAGAGGGCAGCCTTCTTTGACGAGCTAACCTACGTAGTGGGCGGCCAGCGCTATTCGCTCTATGATATCAAGCATGGCATTCTAAGGTACACCGAGAACAATTCCTCACTGGTGAGCTGATTGACGAACGAGATCACAGGGGCAACCGCAAGCCTCCGGGAGTGGCTGTACGGCGATTCTCAAAGTCTGATCCGCGGCTAGAGTGGGCAATTCGGGAGCTTGATCCGCGAGTGCATTTCGCGCTCGTGTGCGGGACACGCTCCTGCCCCCGCCTACGTGCCTATTCGATGCGATCCTACAGCGTGCCGATAGATTCTCCTCTTGTAGCTCGTCATCCACACTTATTCCCTGCCGAGGTGCTCGGACCAACACCACCCGGCAGCGTGGCGACAATCGATATTGATAAAGAGCTTACCATGGCTACCGAAGATTATGTCGCTGAGACGACCTCTTTGCTATACGGTAGGTTTCTTTGTCAGCTAAGCTTACAGCCCTGATCTAACCAAGTTTGGTACAGAACTGCGCCAGGTCCTTATCGCACGCACCTTTGGGTGGTTCCACGACGATTTCGGTGCGAGTGACAAGGACCTACTTGCGTGGATACTACCGTATATTCGGGACTCCGCGCTTCAAGCCGATCTCGTGGAATGCCTGAATGACTTTCAGTATGAAGTGCGATGCGGGCAGTGGAATTTCGACCTCAACTTGTGGGAACGACCGCTGCCCGATGTCGCAGATGAGAAAGGAATGATCGTACTGCCTTGTCCTGGTTTCAGACGTGAGTTGGGTATGGAGCGGATCTCCGCGATTCGTCTCTTTGGCCAGGATGTTAGCGTGGCGGAGACGCATCTCTATCGCACCCATTTCCATGGACGGTGCGTCTTAACGTAATTCCTTTTTCATTATCGTGCGCTAACGCGACACTGGCCAGGCCACACACGAACTTCATGTGCAAGGATGCTGATGAAGGGGCGGTGGCGATATGTCTCGGCCGAGAGGAACTAGAGGGAGAAAACAACAACAATGCAACTTCCACGCCGCAGACACCCGTGCGAAAGAAGACTGGTACAAAGCCTCTAAAGAAGTACCGCGTTCTTATTCGTACACCCAAGGTACCTTGCTTGATCTGACCATCCAGTTATGAAGCTTACCTCTTTGATTGAATGTTTTGGGCGCAGGTCGACACACACATCGTGCTAAGCGCATCCGGGCAGAAGGAACTATTTGAATCGCTAAGGGCAGTCTACACCTTCGCAGACAAGGGAAAGCTCGTACCGATAGAGGACCCTAAGTTCTGTGACGATATGCTCTCGCTTGATGAAACGATGGTACCATCTTTTCGCTCTCAATGAAACTCAGGCGTCTTCTCATCCACGTTTCAGATGTACACAGAATATAAGTTTGGCGTACTATACTATAGAGACGGGCAAGTAAACGAGGACGACATGTTTGGCAATGTTGACACTTCTCCTGAGTATGAAGAGTTCCTAGCTCTGCTTGGGCAGAAGGTAAATAGCCCTCACGCTGTTCTCGTTACGAACCACACTCACAAGCCTGGTTTTTGATAGGTACGACTGCAAGGGTGGAAGCAGTACGCAGCGGGTTTGGATACTGAGAAGAACCAGACAGGCACGCACTCGATATTTACTACGTGGGATAAGTACGTTCGTCGCATTGGCATATGCTGAAGTCCTTTGCTGATGGGTTGGCCATGGAGCAGTCACGAGATCATGTTCCACGTGAGCACGCTCCTGCCCTACTCGAAGAAGGACAAACAGCAGATTCAACGAAAAAGGCATTTGGGCAATGACGCCGTGCTCCTCGTTTTCCATGATGGGACCACGCCCTTCCAGCCTCAGTGCATCACTTCGAAGTACAGCCAGGTAGGTTTTGGGTTTTGAAGAAACTTACCTCATCATCAGTAGATGCTCACTATTGCTTTGCCGTCAATCCACCGACAGATATATCTGGTGGTCCAAGCGATCAAGCGAGAGGGCGAAGAGACCCTCTACAGGCTGGGCGTAACGTCAAGGGAGGACGTGCCTGAGTACGGACCGCCCCTGCCTAACCCTCCAATTTTCCCCGCTGGCCCGCAGGCTAGAGAGTTCATCTTGCGAAAGAGTACGCCTCTTTCTGTCCATTCCGCACGTGACGTGTTGGACTTACTAACATCTGTATGCCCAGTGGTGAACGGCTTGAGAGCAAGCATGAAGGGTCCCGACTTTGCCAAGAGAATCGCACATTCGCGCGGCCTCGCTCTCAACTCCTATGCCGAGAAGTACCTCAACTAGTCGAGGGGATGCGCCTGATCGATCACGACACACACAAACAACATAAAAGAACCCCCTCCTCCCTCTCTTATTCAACTTCGTCTTCCATTGTAATGCAACTGTACACCGCCATGAAATGGGTCCCATTCCTCCTACCGCCGAAGCGCACCATTCGCCGATGACACAACTTCTGGTGCTGCTGCACGCGTGGTCCCACTAAAGTTAAGTTCCCTCCACTCTGCACCGCCGCCGCCAAGGGAAGAAGATGAAGCTGCAGTACCTGGAGTCCCCCGAAGAGCCCATCAGCGTGGAGGCCCTCGCGGCGGAGGGCGTGTTCTACCTCACCATCGACCCCTCCGCGTGGCGCGAACCCCTCGAACGCCTCTGCGCCGAACGCGGCTACAAGAACCGCGACGAGGTACGTTTTTATTTTATTTTATTTTATTTTATTATATTATATTATATTATATTTTATTATACCTGTTGGATTTTATTTTTTGGTAGTTTTGTTAGAAATCGTGTTCATGTCAGGACAGGATCTATCTTAGATTTGCGATGCATTAACAGTAAATAAATAAATCTCCTGAGAGATATAATAAATCTCCAAGTGTGAATTTGCGGTTTTATTTTAGAAAGATTTTATTTAATTCTAATTTGCTTTGGGGGGGGGGTATGGTAGGTGTTCATCTCCCTCACGCCGGACGTGAAGCCGTCCGACCGGGAGTTCACGACGGGGAAGCAGATCGTCCTCACCCCCGACAACGACAAACTGGAGACCATGCTACAGAAGTTCTTCGAGGAGTGCGCTGCCCCCTCTTCTCTCCAACACCTCCTCCCCCTCTGTGATGGTGATGGTGATGGTGATGGTGATGGTGATGGTGATGGTGATGGTGATGGTGATGGTGATGGTGATGGTGATGGTGATGGTGATGGTGATGAAGAGCTCATCATTGCAACGCGTCTTTGCGTACAGGCACCTCCACGAGGACGAAGAGATTCGGTTCGTGCTTGGTGGCGCGGGTCGCTTTGATGTTCGCGACAAGCAGGACCGGTGGATCGGCATCACCGTCGAACTGGGGGACCTCATCATTGTGGTACGATCCTCCTGCTCGTTCTTCTTCGCCTTTGGGGGAAGAGAAGGAGCGCAGCTGATAAGCTGATCACGCATTCTCTTCCGTCCCCAGCCGGCCCACATGTACCACAGGTTCGGACTTGCCGACTCGCCCTTCATTCACGCGATGCGTCTCTTCTCGGATCAGCCCAAGTGGGAGGCCATCCCCCGTGTCCCCAAGTGAACTGTTCCTCGTTTTCCTGCTTTTTGGTGGTGCGCGGCCATCTGTCCCTTATTGAATGTATGGGTGTTCGTCTGGCCCGAAACAGTGCGCGTTCTGCCGCTGGCCATATACATGAGTGTGCTTGCGGCGATACCGCGTGTGCAGGGGACGCGTGCCACTTTCCAATTTAAGATAGGGATGACCTTATTTGCTGATCAGACACGCACCACCCCTGCTGCTTTGTCTCTCTTAACGCTTCACCTTTTCGGCCTCAAGTGGCCTCACCCCCTCTTCTTCCCCCCAAACGGCACCGTAGTATCACCTTCCATCGCGCGTGTTCTGTAGCTGCAGCATCGATGAACTGCGCACGAGGGGGCGCAAAGGAGAAGGGGGCGGCACCACGACGTGTGGTGTTCCCGAGTCCCTTCGCCAAGCGGCCATCCCTCAACGAGTACCTGCCCGACGAGTGCTTGTCCGAGGTGCTCTTCCACCTGGGCCTGCACCATGCTGCCACAGCCATGTCGGTGTGCAGGCGGTGGAGGGACCTGCTTCTCTCGTCCGCCCTCTGGCAACGTCTGTACCGCACGGCCTGGCCCCCTGCCCCTTGCCCGTCCCTCTCTGCGGACGCTGCGCACGAGCAAGCGATGACAGTGGACTGGAGGCTGATCGGCCTGCAGCGTCTTGCCCTCGAGAAATTGAGTACGCGCACATCAGTAGTACTTTATACTGTACCCACATGTCTTAAGGTTCTGACCCATCTCATCGGCCACACCGACTCTCCGACCGCAGATGAGGGAGCACCGGGCTTTCTGGATGCTCTGGCAAAGCATCTGCGGCAGCTCGCGCAGGAGAACTTTGTGGGAGAGCGTATGACAGATCGTCCGGTGCCCAAGAAGAGGCGCATCACGGTCCACGAGGCCAGAGGAACCCTGTCCCTTAGCTTTGATAAATACCTCCAGAACCTGGTGGCGACCCACTTTGATCAGGTCAACTTTGCTCTCGGGGTGTTGGAAAGAAGATCCATTCTCGATGAGTTTCTGAATGTCTGGTACGTCCGTCAGGCTTTTAGCTTCGCCTCACGACAGCACACTGATAGACAGAGATTGGGCAGGCAGGCTGATGAATCTGCCGCTGGTATCCAGAGCTCACGGTCCCTAAAGGCCAGAGCGCTTCTCAGTAATCTTTCCAAGGAGCTGTACTATCGCACGGTTCTCAGGTACGTCGTGAGTCTCAGGCGTAGTGATGAAGGCGGACCACTCATCACACTGGACCTACAGTACAACTCTTGAACCCGAACCTATCCTCCTCGTTAGCACAGTACTGTACAGCATGACGACTGGCCTACCACTGAGACTTGATTTCGATCTTATTCCAGGGGACGATGTTGGCATCTTACATGTCATCAGTGCGTACACCTCTCGCAGTCCTGTGATGGCGTTCTCACTGAAGGTAATGGACAGATCACGTTGGGGCGCATAGAGCGCTTCCACTCCACCCAGGTTCGGTGCCTCGACTTCGAGAGCTCGTGATGGTACCACTGTGCGGTTCTGATGGTGGCCTGTGCGTGAAGGATGATGAGTTCTTGGGCTTCCTCCAGGCCGTCTTCGCTCCCCCGATGACCAGCACTCACGCACCTGTGCGCATGCCTGCCATTCCTGCCCCAAAATAGGGAAAATGCAAAAAATTGGTCAACGACAGTCAACCGGATGACGTTTCGCGGCATTTTCCTTTGTTTTGGTCAACCACAAATCTTTTCGTTCATCGCGATCAACCAGTGACTTCAGATCAGATTGGCCTTTGACGCAATGCAGAATTTGGGTACTTTGATTAGATTAATGAAAGAACTGTGGTAGTGGTGGATTGTGTTTTTCTTCGCCGGTGCTCATCCCCTCGAACGAATTGCAGTTGAGTTTATGGGGGAGGCGTGCTTCAAGGAGCTGGTGGTCAACCAGAACTTCTTGCGTACATACATACCCCCTCCTCCCTCCCATTATGCCGATCTTTCACTGACCAATAATATATTTAAATAAAAATAAAAATAACAAACACAGACGTGCCGTGCCTCAAGTTGTTCCTGAGCAAGTTCCTGAGTTTCGGAGTGGTGGCGGGCTCACTGGTCTACAAGCTGCCCCAGATCCTCAAGATCCAACACAACAGGAGTGCCAAGGGCGTCGCCCTCCTCGCCGTTCTCCTCGAACTCCTCTCGTACCTCACCACTCTTTCTTTTTCTTTTATTTTTTCATTTGGTTATTTTCAACTATTAAATACGATGTATGTTTTGGGCGTTGTGGGATAACAAAATGGAATGACAATGAACGCGTCTGCAGGGTCACCATTTCGTTCTCGTACAGCTTCAACAAGGGATTCCCCTTCATGACCTATGGCGAATCGGTCTTTGTTGCTGCCTTCGGTACGACCGTCTCCTTTTGGGACGAGTGGTAGGACGATGGAAGTCGTGCTAACAACTGTAGTGCAGATTTGCTCATCATCGGGCAGATTCTTGCCTTTGAGCACGGAGGTGTCGGTGCTCAGGTATGCTTGCTTCCAGAGTCAACTCGTCTCAACTTGCTGATCACCTGGTATTCTCTAGGGTCTTGGTGGCCTCGCTGTCTATGGTGCCATAACGTATGCGCTTCTTGCCGCTCTTGTCCCGTTCTCAGTTCTTCAGATCCTTCAGGTGCCCGCATTCTGCACTGGGAGTTAAACTTTGAGTGATTCTATCATCTCACTTGCTTGTCGTCCCACTTTAGGGCTGCGTCACGCCCATCGTCATCGCCAGCCGCTTGCCGCAGATTTGGGAGAACTACAAGAACAAGTCTACTGGCCAGCTGTCCTTCATCACATGGTTCCTTAACCTTGGCGGTTCCGTGGCGCGCATCTTCACTACTCTGCAGGAAGTCAACGATCCCCTCGGTACTGTGTTCACAGTTCCTGATTCAGTACCATGTGAGGAAAAAGCTAACTGTCCCTTGCTATCTAGTTCTGGTGGGCTACATTGTGGGCGCCACTCTCAACGTTATCATCATCGGACAGATGTTGATGTACTGGAACAACACGGGAGTTGCTGGCAAGGGCAAGCCTGCCGCCAAGCCCAAGCCGAAGGTCAAGAGCAAGGCCACCGCCAAGAAGGTCAACTAAGATGCTACCCCTTTGTGTGAAAGGGCAGAGTATCGACTCCGCGTTCGAATAAAATGACATACGGAGTACACTACTGGAAGTAGAGGCCCACGATGAAAAGAGCATACACGAAGACCAAAGCGGCGCCCTTGAAATAGTTGGCTTTGCCCTCGATGGAGAGGTAGTTGACGATGATAACGGCGAAGATGATGGCGAATACCATGAAAAGCGGGAATATGAGGAGCGACACGTCGTGTTCGATCTGCAGCGAGTGTGATGTTAACTTGTTTCTTATATTTGGGAGAAAGCGGACGTACAATTGCAGACCAGGACACAAGAATGGGAAGCATCAACAAGCAGATCTAAAGGAAGTATCAGTATTTGTTAACACCAACGCGGAGAAGAGCGCACCTGCACAGCGGACGAAGACCCAATCTCAAGGGAAAGAGCCACATTGTTATGGAGTGCGAAGGTAATGGCATTCACATACTGCACGCCATGCAAAACATTCAGAGTTTGGTCGGATTGAGAAGTATAATCATGGGGAAGTATCCTTGCGCACCTCAGCTGAGGATGGTACGAGAGCCATGACTGTGGCCCCCGCAAAAGCTTGATTAAGACCAATGGCATCAAGTGTTGGTTCGATTGCCTGATATCAGTGTGAGATTATGTTTGGATAAGATAACCACATAACAGGCAGCAAACCTTAATCATCTCCTCGGCAATCAGAGAAAAGAGCGTAATAGAAACCAACAACACTATTACAGCCTTCCACACTGGCCATGATGGTCCCTATCGCGAAGTACTGTGTCAGATTCTGTCTCGAGCCAAAGAGTTTGTTACGAGAAACCTCATGTCCGCCGCCCTCTTCCTCTTCGTCGGGATTCTCGAACAGATGTGAATGCGTCTTGAGCGTGAACAGTAATCCAACGAGATAGCTTCAAGGACAGTCAGTGATGAGAATATAGTACCATGAGAGTGCAAGGCGTACGCAAACGGCAGTATCCCCACGACTGCGTAAATGAGTGGCTTGCCCTTTTCCGCAAATCGTTCATTCTCCTTATAATCGATCTTACCTGCCAAGCAGCCAGAGCAGGCCATATTCGTGCTGACCATGGGAGAGATTACTTTCTGAGCTATCCTGAGAAAAACAGAGGGTAATCCAGTACGAATTGGCTGCTGTGGTGCAGTTCGCGCAAGTAAACTCGTAGCCTCCGTTAACTTCCCAAAAGATTGTTGGAGCAAATATTCCTTCGAGATGTGTGAGCCACAGGAGCTAGCGAGACATACGTAGAGGCTATACTCACCGATGATTGAGATAATGAGTAGTACTGAGGAGACGCCAGCTACGGCAGGGCTGAATCTTTGTTCCTTGTACTTGATGCCACCAAAGATCTTACCCGCAGTGCAAATTGTCAGCAAGTCTTGAAAATACAAGATGTGTAATGTTTGTACCATAGATAAGCCTGGCAGAAGGAGCAAATCACCCAACAAGGATCCTGTGAGAGCACACTGTCAGTTCTATCTTTAGGTGCAGAGCACATCGGATCTTACCTACGCAACCAGCGCGGACCAACTCCAACAAGCCGCCTTGGTAAATGGCTCTGTCAGTAGGAGTATTAGCGACAGCAGCATCTCACTAATCATTGTTCGTTGACCGTACACGCTGTACAAGATGATCTCAATAGATACTCCGAAGATGGCGTTTAACATGGCACCAATGGCGTAATTTGTACGAGCGGCGATGCTGGACAACCGACATATAATCACCCTTTGTCCAACAGCAAGCATGGCACTCGAACGTACCTGGCTACCGCCATGCCAATGTAGTAGGCCACAGGCGTGATTGAAAGTAGTGAAGTGACGAAGAGAATGATCGGCTGTGGGTGGATTGGTAGAGGAGCATATCCGAGCACCAACGTAACGATGACAAACGGCAGCATATCTTGGATTGTTGGTTAAGGTTGCACCACTACCAAAAGCGATGAACTTACGACACATCGGTGTCTGCGGTACTGAAAGATTGGAAAAAGGATACTAACTAGGATCACGTTAAGCCCGTAAACGCTGTACTGGTAGTAGTTGACATTCAGAGCTTGGTAAGTGCAAAGTAAGATCTGTGCATGGAGAAGGAGCAGAGCAAATATGAGAACCATGTGACACATTCAAGTCATGGTTTTAGCCTACCTCCTTGGCTGGAGGATTGCGACCGTAGATCCTGATGTTCTTGGGATGCTGCACATTTAGCCAGACGCCCCTACTCACCACCTTAGCTGCGGGAATGAACACAACCAACATCCAGCAGATGATAAACACGACCAAGTGCAATATGTTCACAAGAAGGCCTCCTATAAACGAGTGGTTAAGATCAGAACGAATAAGAACGTTCATAAGATCGACTCGTACCGGTGCAGAGCCAGAGGATGTAGTTGACGATGGAAAGAAACGAGCGTTTCTTCCGCGGTTTGTCCTCAGCTGCAGCTGGCTGCTGAGGCAATTGCTGTTCCTGAAAAATGAACACGTCAGTGATCTTGATGCAGATGCGCAGAATGTAGCAGGAAACCTCTAACGATGAGCGCTCCTTTGGAGCCTCGATGGATTCGAGCGTCGGAACAGGGGCGTAATTCAGTGTATTCTCTTTGGTGGATCGTGACGGAGAGCAACTTCGGAAGATGGCAATAATTTCTAAATTATCCAACCACGGCATCATTGACTCTCCTCCAGGACGTTTCTAAACAACAACCACAGCATTTGCTAGGGCGCACGAACTTAAAAAAGACCACATAGGGGGCAGTCATTTGTACCACAATGTATTTACCAAACGGCCAGAGGTAGTAATTCTTTAGCTTCCAACAGATGCGGCCTGGAACCGAAACAATGGTGTTGGTGGTCACTAACGAGCTTAACTCTAGGTCAGAGAGCAAGTGTACCATAAGGGATTCCAGCGATGGTGATATACATCAGCACAGCAGCAAATGCGTATCCAATATAAAGTATCCAACCAAACAGAATAACCCACATCACGTTGCCTATGCTGATCAAGGATTCTGTTGGGATGTGAACAGGCTTCATTAGCACGCTCTCACCACTCCTCATCACATGATCAGATCTATGGTACCCTGAGTCTCCTCCAGGCGTGGCTGATTCGTGGATTCGGTAAACACAGCACTGGTCTTGGAATAGTGGAACGACTGACGCCAAGGCCGATTGCTGAAGAGGAGCGTAGTCCCGCTGGTCTCCTGTTGACGCGCATGAACACGTCTTAGCTCGTCCGCATCTCACCGATATCTTAAGGTACGTACCATCGGGTCGGGATCCGCAAGTCCATCGTACGATACTCGCCGTCGGTCTCCGGAGTAACGTCGTCGCATGTCTGCCGACGTTCGGCCGCCCAGGAGCGGCGATGTATCTGTTTTGTAATCAATTTAATTTAACTAGTTATATCAGTTCAAAAACAATCAAACATAATCCCAAATAGAAAAAAAAGAAAAAGAAAAAAGAAAAGGGCACGTACTCCCTCCTCGGAAACTGACCTTGCGGGTGAGCGTGCGGTAGTCATCGGTGGAGCTGTTGAGGTCCAGTGACGACCCGAGGCTCCGGCTCTTTTCGTTTTCGTGTTCGCGGTTCGGACGTCCCCGGCCGCCCGTTACGACGCCGTCCCTTCTCTGCTCTTCAACGTCTTGATAGTCGCTATCTTCTTCACTTTCTTCTTCTTCTTCTTCTTCTTCGTCATCGTCGTACGCTCTGCCTACGCGGCCAAGGGGCGAAGCGGGAACGGAAGCCACTGGTGACGCCTTTTGGTCTTCGTCACCAGCAGCACCAGTAGGATGTTGTTGCTTGCCTTCCATGGCACGGGGTGGCTGTGGTTGCGTTTGCAGCTCCGGAAGAGTTCGGTGTGCGGGGACAGGTGTGGCACCGGTGGCCGATTGGTGGGCAGAATGCAATAATGATGGTGGCGAGTGGCTGGTGGTGGGTCAGTGAAGAGTGGGTGAACGCGACAGCCTGATGCACACGTGAGAGGAGACCAGAAGGAAAGAGGGAAGTGCTCCCCATTCTCTCTCCTTCTCACACATGCATGTGTACGGAAACAACCGAAATCGCCGGTTGGCGGAAGAAAATCGAGTAGTCGCTGCTTGCCACATGCAATCAAAAGGGTCTGTGAGGCCTTGTTTCTGTGCGTAGTACGCCCCGACTCACGTTAGCCCTGATTGTGTAGACGCTGTTCACCATTGGATGACCAAACACAACCACAAAAAGGGGGAAATATCTGGGTTCGAAAATGGCGAAATTTTCGTTTCAGTTTCGAAACTCCGTTACGGAGAAGAAAACAAATCTTCCGTTTTTCTGCAATTTCATCTTCATCTCCAGATCTTTTGATCATCTCCCCATCTCTCGCAGATATCTTACTGATATCTTATATACGTGTAAGTCACCATGGCGTCGTCACAAACAAAGAAACCGCAGGCGGCGGTGAAGCGGGAACTGGTGCAGCAGGCGGTGCAGGCGCTGTTCACCCACTTCGAGAAGGAGAAGGCCGCCAAGCGGGAGGCCAAGAAGACCAGCGGACCGGCCAGCGACGCCAAGGCCCTCTTCGAAGAGGACGACCAGGACACCCTCTCCCTCGTCGTCGCCTGGAAGAAGGTGCCCCGCCTCAAGACCGTCGGCCAGCACGGTGTAGGACCTCTCCTCAAGCCCCTCGTCATGTACATCACTCCCATTCTCTTCTCCCTTCAAATTTGTACCTTAAATTTTCATCTTCATCTCCAATTCGATTTCATTTTCCGGCAAATTCAGTTTCACTAACTTAAATCATAAATGCAGTCCTTTGGAACACACCCTCAACGCCGAAGCGGAGATCTGTGTCTTCACGAAGGATCCCCAAAAGCAATGGAAGGAAAAGTTCTCAAAGGCCGCTGCCCCCAACGTCACAAAGGTTAGTTTTCTTTCTATTCCCTATAATTTCTTCTTCATTAATAATTTAATTCTTTTTACCATATTTTAATTTGAAGTCGTGAATTTATATTAATATTAATATTTTATTTTTAGAAATAATATTAATTCCTTTGAGCTAATGTTTTGGTGGAGTGCAGATTGTGGGATTGACGAAGCTGAGGAAGAACTACAAGACGTACGAGGCCAAGCGAAAGCTGTGCCAGAGCTACAATCTCTTCATGGCGGACGACAGCATTATCCCCATGCTGTCCAAACTCCTCGGCAAGGAGTTCTTCTCGCGCAAGAAGTGCGTCTCCATGTCCCTATGACGATGCGCCAATGATGAGATGCATTTGATCAAGAATCCTGTGATGACTCACAATTCCTGCTTGTCCTCCGCAGGATCCCCATTCCGGTGAACCTCAAGAAAAACATCGGTGACGCAATTGCCAAGGCCCGCGACTCTACCTACCTCTATCTCACCGGCTCCACTTGGTATCTTTAACCTGTTTTTTAACTAGAGCATTGATCTGATCGCATGGTGTACAGTAACGTGAAAGTCGGCCTTACTAGCTTCAAGGTGGACCAGGTGGTGGACAACATTTACAAGGTCCTCAATGCTATCGCTGCGCTGGACAAGCGCTGGGCCAACGTTCAAGCGATCAATATCAAGACCACAGAGAGCATAGCGCTCCCTCTCTATAACTCGCTCCCCGAGCTCAAGGATGCCGAGGCCAAGGCGGCCAAGAAGGCGGCCAAGATTGAAGCCAAGAAGAAGAAGGAGGAAGACGACCAGAAGGAGGTGGAGCAGCTGATTGCTGAGGCTGATCTGGTGGACAGCGAAGATGAGCAGTTCGAACTCTTCGAAGAAGAGGAAGAACAACTGCGAGAACAAAAGAAGAAGGAAAAGCTGCTGGCGGCCAAGCAGATGCGGAGAGACGCGTACAGACAGGGTGTGGAGAAGAACGAAACGAAAGAGGAGAAGCCTGAAGGCAAGAAGCCCACTGGCAAGAAGGCAGACAACAAGAAGCAAACACAAAAGACGGAACAGAAGCCCAAGAAGAAGAAGGTCCCTGGTCCCTACAACGCTGCGACGACCGCCAACGGAGAGAAGACGGAGAACAACGAAAAGGCTGTCCCGCAACAGGAGAGCGCTGCTGCTCCGACACAGCAGAGCCCATCTGCCGCTAAAAAGAGGCGCGGGAGAAAGAACAAGAGCGCCGGTACCGCTGATGCAGCGGTGGAGGCTACAGCAACTACCGCCACTACAGAGGCCGCTGCTGTTCCGGCACAACCCAAGAGTCCCGCCGGCGGAAAGAGGAAGCGCGGTAATACCCAGGGTGAGAATGATGCCGCTGCACAAACCACTTCTCCCGCTCCGGCCGCAGCCACTCCGACCAAGAAGGGTAAGGCCGCTACGCCCGCCAAGAGCCCTGCTCCGGCTGCCGGCAATCAGGAGGAGGCTCCGGCAACGCCAGTCGCTGCCACCACTCCGTCCAAGAAGCGGAAGGGCAAGGGTGCCGCCACGCCAGCCCAGAGTCCGGCCGCTCCGGCTACCGCCACCACTAGTGCTGCTTCTCCCTCAACTCCCACCGGCGGTAAGAAGCGAAAGGCCTCCACGCCTGCTCCCGTCACCACTGCGGTAGATAAGGATGCTTCCACTCCTGCCAAGCCGGCCAAGGAGACGCCCACCAAGAAGCACAAGCCTGAGTCTCCCGCTCCCGCCGCCACAACGCCCGCTACACCTGACGCTGCTACGCCAACCAAGAAGGGTAAGGGCAAGCGTGCCGCCAAACAGGAGACACCATCTACTCCGAGCGCATCTGAGAACGGCCCTACCACGCCGGCTAAGAAGGACGAGGCGAACGGCACTGCTTCCACGCCGACCAAGAAGGGCAAGGGCAAGGCTGCCACCCCTGCCAAGACCCCTGCTGCTAGCGAGAAGGCGCCTTCTACACCTGTTGCCAAGAACACGCCATCAAAGACCGATGCCAAGGCCACGCCACCAAACAAGAAGGGTAAGGGTGCTACGCCTGCCAAGAGCCCCGCTGCTAAGCCCACGACGCCTGCCAGCGCAAAGAAGAGCCCAGGCAAGAAGGGAGGTGCCTCGCCTGCGAAAGCCCAGGCCTGATCGATCAAATGTTGAATCTCAAAATGTGTCACCAACTCATGAATGAATGCGTTGATCAGAACTCGTCTTGAGATCAGTCTTCACGACCAAGCTTGATGTAATCAATGTGGCATTCCTTGAGACAACACCACTTGGGGATAGAGTGAGTCTATGTTCGATGGTAGTGGTGATATTCACAAGGCGGATAGCGGGAAGAGGAGGACGGCTGTAAAGGACATGTCTGTGCGCAGCTCACTTGGCGCTCTGCTTGTACTGGCCCACGTTATCGAGGATCTGCTTGCCGCACATGGAGCAGATGCCCTTCTTGTAGGCGCAGGCCTGGCAGTAGGAGCCCGGCTGGTGGAGGTTCTGCTTGCAGACCCGACACTTCTTGCCGTACGGATTCATCCGATGCTTCCCGCTCAGCAGCTTGTTCTCGCCCACCTTTCGTCCGCCTGACTCTGTCGTGTTGCGCGATCCCTCCTTCCACGTGTCCGGGCATGCCACCTTCGCCAACTTTGCCTCACCTGTGTAGCACCACCATCACCACGTTAATTAATAAATAAAAATAAAATAAAACCATTAATCAATAAAGAATTTAATGAATTCATTTTAAAACCATTTCGCTGTACATGTTAAATCATTTGAAATGTTCATACGGGAAGAGCACGTACACTTCTTACACACCATGGCGGTTGGTGCGAATGATAAAAGAAAAATAATCGAGTAGTGGCAATCAGAATGCCGGCTGGAAAATTGTCCTCTTGCGTACTACACACAATCTTCTTCTCTTCTCTTGTTTTGTCTTTTTTCTTTCTTTTTTGCTTTTTCCTGAAACTTTCTTTTGAATTTCTCTCTTCGCGTTTTCTCTTTTTTCTTTTTTTCTTTTTAGCTTTTGTTTTCATTTATTCTCTTCTTCGGACATCTGCATCGCGAGCGCAGTCCCGGCCATGTTGACGGCCTCTCCCGACTAGCCTTGAAGAGGACAGCAAACCTCACACACACTCAAGCGAGTTGAACAAAAACAAATCCGGCATGCAGTAGTACCTTACGAATTGATACAAATTCGAACTCCTCTCTCTCCGGAGATGTGTGACGGGTACCTACTTCCACTCTTTCGACCCATTTATTATTTTTGGGGGGTGGTCTTCGCTCAACAATGGGATCACAACACACAAAATGATGTACACAAATATTTATATATTTCTATGGTTAAGATCTGACTCTATGTGACGTCCACAAAACTGTGCTGATGTTGTTTGGCGATTTCTTTTTGACGAAAAGACTTCCCCCCATGAGGGACCTCTTCCGACGTCGTCCAAGCGACTGCCCCGCACTCACCCGTTCTTTTTCCTCCTCCGGCAGGTGCGGCCACCCGTGAGAACTCCGGAACTCAGGAGCGCGAAGACCGGAGCTCCCAACGTAGGGCTGGGACATGTCTCCGCTGCTGGCTCGTGGAGGTGGAGGTGAACCGGGTCTCAGTGCAGCCAGCGCTGGCTGGTTGCGACTCCGGTCTCTCTTCGTTAGTTGATGGCGTGGTTTGCCTCTGTGATGGCTGTCATCAGTAGTGTAAGCAACGAACATGAATGTCACGCTTTGATGAATGTGTATGGATAGGAGAAGGGATGGGCACCTGTGTCGGAAGAGGGGAGGGGGCTGGGGGAGGAGTAGATCAGGAGTGTAGAGCCGCGGAAGCGGGGGATGAGGTAGCTTGCGTCTTCTTTGATGCGGTGGACAGCCGCACGGAAGGTACGTGAGCCCATCCACACCAGCGAGTTGGCGAGGCCCTGCCCATCCGTGCCATCAATAAACAAAGGCCTAGCTGAGAGAAGAGGGAGGGGAGAATGAGGACCTGCGTCACAAGGCATGCGTTTTGAATGTAGCCAAGTACGGCCACATCAAGGTCAAAGTACTCCAGCAGCTGGTTGAGACCGATCGGAAGCCTGATCGATTCTGCGTGAGCGCGATGTACCGCTGGAGGCAGAGAACGAATGCGTACCACCAAAGAATGAAGATCACAATGTATGCTATCATCTGCGTTTGGAAGCGGAGGGCCTGGTCCACCAGGGCCCTGATGAGTGCTCCCAAGCCTTTAAGCCTAAGCGTGCACTACGATCCTCTTCCCAATCCCCAAGGAGATAGTAGCACGTACGAGGTGTAGGCTTGCTTGCGGATCCTACGTAGCTTCCACAGGACGTAGGCCAGGACGAGCAAGGAGAGAAGGATCACGCACAGGAGTGGGGCGAGGAAGAAGCCCCACCGATAGTAGCTTTCTTGGCCTCTTATCCAGCAACTACGACAGGCAACCCAAAGGTCAGAAATGCTTCTGTTACGTGAGGTTGTGGTACCTATTGATCGATGGGCCGAACTGACCCAGGCCGCCCAACAAACTCACATTCGACCCACACCTGAGCATGCTGAGTTAAGAATCAACCCTTCCAGTTCCACCTTCGACTTCATTGGTACCAAACCCACACCGCCATGTGGGACCAGATCGAGGAGGCTTTGGAGAACCGTAAGGCATCCCAAAAGATGAGGCCGGTCCTGATAGTGATCATCAGGTTCCACATAATCGTCGCCTGCATAAACCCACCGTTTAGGTGTTTGGCAAGGACGCGCTTCGATCAAGAGAACGACTGTGTACCTGACCGAAGAACTGCTGCCACACAGCAAGCATGATGCACCGAATGGATATGCCGTCAGGGTCATCTGCTTGCCCGTCAGGATGGAAGAAGTCTGGGTCGTGCATGAGTGCCGTGACTGTCACCATCATACCAACATTCTCTGTTAGCTTCTTCCCCAAACAGGAGAGTCGCGTCGGTACCGAAGAACTTGAGGGTGAAGAAGAAGTCGCACACGGCCTGGAACAGAACGAAGTGCATACCGCTTCGCCGGAGGCCAGCACTTAGCCCGAACATCAGGAATACGAGCGCGCATCCGACCAGAGAGGGCGCGCCACCCACGATGAAGATGATGCGCACGATCTCCTCAGGGTGCATCTGTACCACGATTACAATGCCCTGCCCGGTCTTCGGCGTTCACATCATCTGTGTGAGTTAGGCCAATAGGAATCAACTAGACTGCGGCCCAAACGCCTTCACACGCGTGAACTGAAGGTCACCAGAGGAAAGGAAGCTGCTGCCTCACAGACAGAAGGGGAAAAAGGATACAGCACGGCGGATTCCCGGGTGGTCGCCCACCCCAGTACTAACGCCGCCTGGCGCAGCTTAACTTCGCTGTTCGGATGGGAAGCGGTGCTTTCTGCGCAGTATGGCCGTATCCAACAATCAACGCATCCAGAGTGCCTGTGCATGGTCATTGACGAAGACTGGGTACACGATCGATCCTCACGGTCAGGCCCGCAACAGAAGAAGTAAGCGAGAATCTGGAGTGAGAAAACACTTTCTCATTATTGAAAACAGCTGGTAAGTAAGGAAGAAGATAGTCAGCACACGACACGTAGGTACAGAAGGATAGCGCCAGCGGCACTCTCAGACCGCGCAGATCAGCCGATCGTTTAGATGCGGAACTCGTAAGAGCCGGCCTTGGTGAGATAGCGAACCCACTTGACCGTTTGGTACTGGCTCTTCTCGTACACCTGCATGATGCCCAGAGAAAGTGTGCCTGTGAGTATTACCTCCAGCAATTCAGGGTACAGGACACCGAGGTGAGGCTATGGACCTTGAGAAAACGAACGTCGAAACCCGATGAGGTGAACATGGGCACCTGGAACTGCATCGCGATGGGGGGTCGGTTGGTCCAGCCCTTTTTCTGTTGTTAGAGCGATGTTAGACACAAACCAGGTTCGGAACTTAACCCGCAGCAGAATGGAGAACCTCAAGAGACACGGTCTGGGCCAGTTTCATTTCACCCGAGAGACCGAACTCTGCACCACCGGGGAAGCGCTTCATCTTCCATATGACGGCTTCTTGCTCGGGCCTGTAGAGGGCCTTGCCTGCTGTCACCCTCAATCGGCACGTAGCAGTGTTCTTCGGTGTAGGAATCTTCACGATGACGTTCTGTCCGAACAGGTTAGGCGAGAAGTTGGCCTTCACCGTAACCTTAATCTCGATTCGTGTAGAACCCACTTCGTTAATTGCTGACAGCACGCGGAACGGCAGGTGTGTATTCTCCGTCGTACGGTATCTTGGTTGTAGGAGAGAGAACGTTAGTGGCACGCTCGAAACAGAACAGCAGAGGCTTCTCTAGCTTACTTCATGAGCTCAAAAACGCCATCAGGAGGAATGAATGAGATAGTGCGATCGCTCTCGAACTTATTAAGTCGGACACATTGATGGAATGTACAATCGTCAAGCTCAATGCCGTTATTCTTCTTGCTCGCCCTAAAACGTAAATCATCACCGCCAACATTGGTGGTGAGTAACGGTATCAAGTTAACAAGCCATTCTAGGCACTCGTTCCAAAGGTCCATACCCCGCTTTCTTGTTGCGCTCCTGGGCGATGAGTAGCTTGTCGTTAAGTCCAAACTTACATTCGGGCATGCCCGAGAGGAAGCTCTTCATGATGACTTGACCTGATACGTTGGAATTAAGCACGTTACCTGGTACATATTGCACAAGGGTTAGTCTATCTACATGAGCAAGTGCAATGTAGAATGCACTAGGGCCAAACAATACCCTTGGCGGAGATGAGAAGGTTGACGGATTCAATCACGTCAATGAAGAGCTCGTTGCGGCGATACTTGATGCCTGGCTGTCTCCATGGGCATGGACCGGCACCCGTCACTTGCACCGTGATCTTCCTGATTTTCTCGTCATCGGCCGCCTGTCCATTCCAGAGAGGCACGATGCATGTTAGGAGCACGCGATGACTTAGAAGCACAAGAGGGCCGTGACGTACGGCAACTGCGGCGATCTTGTTCTTGGATTTGGCCTGCGTGATGTACAATTTGAGAGCTTCAATGTCACTGTTCTGCGGATAGCCGTAGTCGATCACCTCTGTAATAATTGAAGGTGTGTCCACCAAAGGATCGATCAATCAGTGTCATGGTCTCAACTGCGGTACGCAAGAGAGGAAGGAGAGAGACCATCAAGGAGCTCGTAGATGAGGACAAAGTTCTTGCGAATGCGGTCCTCGTCGAGCTTGCCGCCAAAGTAGGACCGGAAAATGAGGACGAACTGGTTGAGCAGACTGAACACCAACGCGCAGTTGACGTTCTGCTTGGTGACGGCGAGCAAGTAGATGTCGCCCGCCCGCACGTGCAGGAGGGACGTCCCGTTGAAGTTGGAGATGGGCGACCGCACTTCCTTCGCGTTGATCACCTGCAG
>CDEZ01023096.1:0-29257 GCA_000826365.1 Acanthamoeba royreba | reverse complement strand
GTCCCACACCATTCCGGATGGACTGTGATGAGTTTACATTCCGTGTGCACAGTGACTGTACGGCAAGGACCAGCGCAGGAACAACAGCGAGAGTACATGTACCTCAGCAGCCCTATATCGATGTTTCCTGAATTCGAGCCCGACCTTTATCCATACGACTTCATGATCGTTGCGAGGGAACCGATGGACGATGATGAGCCCGGGACTATGGGCAGCGAAGACGGTGGGATTCAACGCTCTGTACATGCAAACCGAGTCGTCACTGATCGTATTCTATGACTCAGGACGCTACGATCTCAATATATGGATGGGAACCAAAGGCGTCACAGCTCAAACGCATTATGACTGCTCTCACAACTTGTATGTACAGGTACAACTCACTAGGCAGCAGAGGCAGGAATCCCTCCTCCTACTCCTAGCTGATTCGCTGACATGTGGGCCTCTATTGCTACAGATCCATGGCACGAAGACTTTCATTCTTTCTCCTCCTTCGGAACATGTCAAACTGCACATCTTCCCTGAGCTCCATCCCTCACGAAGGCAGTCCCAAGTGGACTTCTTGGCGAACAACACCGAAGTATTCCCCAACTTTGACCACAACATTACTGCATATCAGGTACGAACGCACATTGACAACACAGGATATCGCTGACCATCTAATTATAGGCGTACTTAAGTCCTGGAGACATGCTCTATCTTCCTCCGTTCTGGTTCCACCGTGTTATGGCCACCTCTGATGACAGCATTTCAGTAAACATGTGGTCCACATCAAAGGCACGTCCTCTCTTCCTGATATCTATTTCATCTATCTTATCCTCTTCCTGTGAATGTGCACTCCTCAAGGAGGAGGATGTGTACAACGAAATGGAGTACCGCACACCGATCCCGTTCGAAGGCGACTGGACCGATGCTCAGATAAGGATAGCGCTACGCAAGTACTTTCTCATGCTCGCCGAGCAATTTGTGATTCTTTCAAGAGAGACGGCAGACGAAGATGCAGAAGCAGAAGACTTCCATCGCACGTCACCGGACGCACTTGACGAAAGGAAGCCAGACTACAGACAGGACGCGAGGCAGCTGCTTTCTCGATTTGTTCATCGGTCATACATTCCGATCTTTAGAGATAAGGTAGCAGACGCGATCTATTGCAATCCGACGACCGATAAGAACTTAAACAAGGCTGAGCGCAAGAGGCTGGCTGCGTGGGACAAGTCGGTGCAACTGCACGAGAAGCTGAAACAAGGGGCGCAACGCGTCATTCGGCTCTTAGCAAAGATACAGTGGGGTGATTACGCAACCGAATCCGCAAACTTGCAGAGCGTGCGCGAACTGTTGCTGCTACGATACATCGAGATGGTGAGCAACTACTTCCTCGGCACCTCTCAAGTGTACCCATTCTTTCGCTCGTGTTTTACTCTTGCTTGAGGCAACGGAAAATTGGTTCCACCATTGCACGCAAGAAGTTGCTCCTATTGGAGTAGCAATGGCTACCCAGCACAGGATATACCACAACCATCAGTGCCGAGGCACTTTTGGCACAGTGGCACGAAGACTTTTATTCTTCTCCTTCGGAACATGTCAAACTGCACATCTTCCCTGAGCTCCATCCCTCACGAAGGCAGTCCCAAGTGAACTTCTTGGCGAACAACACCGAAGCATTCCCCAACCGGCGAGCAAGCCAACTCTCCAGCGGAGCAGTTTTTCAATACGGTTGACCGTTCAGGTTGGAAACGATACCACTGTGCCAAAAGTGCCTCGGCACTGATGGTTGTGGCAACACGCAGCGTTTCATCTGTATAATCATCGATTCAAAACAGATATGAATCTGACAAAGTATACTTTTCTTGGAAGAAATTCGAAATTTCATATGACTTAATAAAAAAATAAACTAAAGAAGAAGATGGAGCGGGGAGCTGAGGGCGGAAGGAACGGAACGGACGAGGCCACGCCCTCGCCACCGTTCACACAGTACTCGTCCTCTTTTTCTTCTTCTTTGTCTCCTTCTTCGATGTCGGCACGAGTGCAGGCTACGCTGCCGGCCGAGGAGGACCGGTCCGCAGCGATGGCCACCGCTGACGAGCCTTTGCTGTGGGCCCTCGAATGCGTCCTCGATCGGGTCAGAGGCGACTGTTCTCCCGCAGCCACTGCTGCCGTCCGCTATCTTGCCCGCCTTGCTCCCGGTACTCATTAAAAATATTTCCTTTCTTTTTATTTAATTTTATAAAATTTATTATTGAGTTTTAGGCTTCTTAGCATTTATTTATTTTTATTTTTAGGCTTAAGGACTTTTATTCAATTTTATTTATATTTTATTTATATTATTATTATATTATAATTTTGTGTTTTATTTATGAAAAGCAGGACATAGGGGAGAGGGCATTTTTCTCAGATTAAAATCTTATTTATATTTATATTTATTATTATTGTGTTTTATTTATTTATGAAAAGCAGCAGGCATTTTTCTCAGATTTTATGGAAATGCAGTTGTGCAGCTGCTAAACGCTGAGGAGACGGCGAGCACACAACGACAACGAGCGACGCAGGACGGAGGACTTCAAGACGAGAAGAAGGAGACCGATGAAGTCAAGATTGTGCCACGATGGGGAACGCGTGAGACCGGAACGCTGATTGATCGGGTCAACTTGAGGATCATGCTGCAGAGGGTGATGCATCAGAGCCCGGACGCGTGGCCACGCATCATCGTTTGCCACACCTTCCCGGCGCTTCTCCGCCGATCCTCGTTCGCTGAGCTTCGCGTGATCGGTTTGTGTCTGCTCGCTCTCGCTCAGCTTCAGGTGATGACCACGAATCCTATTTTTTTTGAGTCAAGAGAGCTGGCGAACTAACTTCGTGGGGCCACACTCTTCTCTGATGACAGATGACAATGGCTCCTCTGCAAAGGGACCCTCCCGATTGGGAAAGCTTTGAGATGGAGCTTGCTGAATGGCAGATGTCCGATGAAGACGCCAATAGTGCACAGGAGTTGGCGAATCTGCGAAGTGCGCGAAGTCAACTGGAGCAGCTGCTGCGACTGCCCAACAATGATGCACGCGCCAAGTCGAGTCATGGAATTGTGGCTGCGCTCGTCCAGCGGTATCCGCTCGAAGAGTTTCGCAAACGTTTCGCTGACTTTGTAGGGCAGCTCTATTCGCATCTTCCGCCAACCTATCTCGATCGGGTATCTCGTCTCAGTCACTATCTAATGTACGGATTGATAATCATATTTCCTTGCAGGTGGCAGACGGTCTGCAGCCAAACAATCCTCAACTCAATGTACAAAGGTAACTTGGCAATCCCTGTTGCGTGCTGTAGAGTCTCTTGTCTACTCTTAGAGACCCATCTCATGTTCTTGTTTCTAATGTGCTGTAGTGAGATCACTAAGGTGGAGAACAAGGACGACACGCAAGCCATAATCCACACGCAAGCCGACTGGATAGAGGAGGAGGAAGAAGATGATAAAGGGGAAGACCAAGAAGAAAAGGATGAAGAAAAGGAGAAAGAGCTGGAGGATATAGAAACCAAAGAGGGAGAGGACAAGGCGGAGGCTATTGGAGAGGACGATGATTACGATGTTGAGTCAGCTAACGACGAGGATCAGCAAAGCTCCCCCGAGTTTGTGTTTCACGCAGCGGAGGGCGAGATGGAACCCGAGAAAAGGACAAGACAGAGCACAAGCGGAGACGAGACGATCAGTGCAAAGAGAAAGAGGGAGGAGATCGTTATAGATCACCTGGACGAAAACGAGGACAGCACGTCGCTCTCTAGAACTCATTGGATTCGTCGTCGGCCAAGGAGTGAGCCAGGCCCACGCCTTGTAGGTGCCACGAGCTCTTCCTCCCATTCTTCTTCTACCACGAGGAGGCCCCGCCGTATGTGGAGTGATGAGGAAACTCGTAACCTTCTCGACGGCGCAAAGAAGTACCGCACCCATTGCTTTGGCTCTTGTCGGCTGATGCATCTCACACGGTATCGGTGTATGTGTGTACAGGTTCGGAGTTGGCAACTGGAAAGCAATCCTAAGACACTACAACTTCGCTGGCCGTACGGCTGTGGATCTGAAGGACAAGTACCGCAACTTGGAGAAGGAGCAGGAGAGGTACACATCTCGGCCCGGCCAAAGGCTGGCGTTTACCACGGCAACTACAACAGGCTCAAGTGATCCAACTCCATCAAATGTGAACTCTTCTCTTGATGATGAGATTGAAGACTGAATCGTTGGTTTTCAATTGGCTTTAGGTGAAGAGGACTTGGGCGTGAAGTAGGCCAGCACTGTGTTGGTCTGCGTCTTACTCGCACCGGTCGATTTACGAGCGCGCTTGCTTGGTGGCGTGCTTATCTTCTGTGCAGGACCCGATCTTACAGTTGAGACATCCCCGACAGCAGAAGGTCGCTTTCCCGTTGGCGACACTGGGGAGGTGTGGGCACGAGGGCTCTGGCTCGAAGGGACTGCCTGAGGCTGAACCGGATCGGCTGGCGCAGGCGTGGGCGATAGGGTAGTGATTTGCACGAAGCCTGATGAGGCTGAAGATGATGAAAATGAAGACGATGCGGGAGAAGAAGACGATGCGGGAGAAGAAGACGTGCTGGTGGCTGTGAAGAAGCGGGAGATAGAGTCTTTAGGTTTGTCGGTCGTAAGAAAGTCCCTTGCCGTCATCCCAACCCAGCGGACCTTCCACCTGGAGCGCTCACGCCATTCACCAACACATCAAGTATGAGTCAAGCTTCAAGGAGAGAAGGAAGAATGACGCCGCGTACGCTCGGTCTCCTACGGCAGAATTGAAATGTTGCAGTGAAGTCGTGCACATGCATTCGGCTAGAGATGGCTGACCGTGATGACCATCATCGCTGACCTGTCTCGCTCCATCAGTGATCTTCTTCATTTGCATCGAGTGAGAACTCTCTTTTTCGTTGACCAGCCTGAAGGGAACGGTAAGTGAGCTCAGAGGCAATAAGCTGATGGCGTTGATGAAGTGGTGCAACCTAAACCCGAACACAAACGACTTCGGCTTTCGTTTCCACATCATCTTGTCCTCTTCAAGCCTGCGGCAGAGTTCATCGGCCAAATAGCGTAAAACCTTCTTCAGTTGCTGCGCGTCATTCATGATCGAAGTGAGCGACATCGATGACATCAGAGACTTGGGTGGCCCTGGGATAGAAGGTCTGAGTCATTCACTTAGGAACCACGTCAAGCCCGATAAGGTCTTGGTGCTCTACCTTTGTCCTTTACAGGTTCCTCATCTATGCCCTGGCCAATCCTTTGCAGCCATTCCGCCTTGTCTCCGAACGCATTCACCAGTTCCTCAAGCGGAACTTCCGACAGATCAGAGATGGCTTTGACCCTTTCCTTCCACTCCCCTTCCAACAGATGGCTGCGCCGTTCCTTCCCTAGCTTCACGCCTATGCATAGACTGAGATCTGTTCTTGAGGGTGGATGCAAGGGTGGAGGTGATACCCAATTGTGGAATCTTACTCGGCGGATGTCGGCCCAGTAAAGAGGACACGCCTACGGGAAGCACAGTAGACTGCCCATTCGGCTTGCTCGAGCTGGAGGCCAGCTTGGCCAAGAACTTATTCTCAGCAATGCCTGCTGATGCCTTAAGTCCTATTCAAGAGATGTGATTAGATGAAAACTGCTTGATCACAGTGATCTGAAACGTACCACATTTGGAAAGAACAGCCTGCCTAAGAGTGTCTGCTATCCGGGCTCCTTCGCGAAGCTGTAAGTCCAGCGAGGAGAGAAAGTACGGAACTGGGTGTGTCCGCATGTTAGCAAGTCTTCGCCACGTGATGGGTTAGGGTAAGACATTACCTTGGCCGATTATCGTTCCTGGCCACTCGCTAGACTGTCGTGATGGTGCTTGTGAAGCTTACAGATCAGTGGAAAGAGTGAGAAGAGTGAAGACTCAGACTGACACTATCTTCCAAAAAGGTGTACGGACATCAAATAAGTACCTAGAGTATCAAATCCTCCAGTTAGCGCCATATTTTGCTGGAGTCGAAGCGCCACGAGAGGCGTAAGGTCGATGTAAAAGTCATCAATGCTCGCCTTTTCGACTTCAACTGATGGTGTAGCTGCGCACGAACGAAGAAGGTAAGAGCCACACTCAAACTCTGACAAAAGAACATCACACGTGTATGGCTTACCTTTGGCAGAAACTTGTTCATAGAGAGAGATCAGAGTGGACTGAAGGAGTGCACGAACGGCAGAGGAGGCTTTCTGATAGTCCTCGTACGTCACCTTTGACGTCCCTGCCGCGCGGCGAACGTGCACACTGTAAGCATCACTCATCAGCATCATCGGACTCTTCAAGATAGCTTCAGAGAGTTCATACAGTTTGAGTTCAGGACACATCGCCAGTGCCTGGGCAGGCGTCATGTGCTTCTTCAGACCTCGTCTTCTCCCTTCGTAGTCCACGGCAATGATGTCGTTGTGCTGCTGCACTGCCACTATCTCCGTCTCCAGCCTTTGGTCCTGCGCACGTTGAATACGCAAACGATCGGAGGTAAATGTACCGAAGAACACAGTGTTCCACGTCAAGAAGAAAGAAAAGGAGAGGAAGCAGAGAAAGAAGAAAAGAAGGTGTGTTGCTCATGGTGCGGAAGACACGTGGTGAGTGAGGTCTTCGAACAACCTTGAGTTTCTCCACCTGTACAAAGAAGCAGTCTAAGTCAAGGTGCATGACTACACGTCTTGTCTCCCCTCCTCCTTCGTTTCCTCTTTGCTGCCCATCTTCTTCCATTGTGACAATAAAAAATGATAAGGTTCCTTAAATATTATTTCCACGAATGATTTTGCTTTCTTTCTTTCTGCATTTCGGAAACTGTTTAAAATTTACGAAAACATTTCAAAATCGTTCCTTTTTGTACAAAGATCAATTAAAATAATTACAAAGAAGGGAAAGGATGATTCAATTCATCTTGCTGGTGAATAAGCAGGGACAGACGCGGGTGGCCAAGTACTTTAACGCCTACCGGCCGGCCAAGGAGAGAGTGCTCTTCGAAACGGAAATCGTCAGAAAATGCCTTCTCCGTGCTGATGATCAGGTAAAGGGCGAGTACAGGCCTTTTCAACTTAATTCTATTTTCCAACTTTTTCATACATATTAGATTATTTTTCTCTTCTTTTTGAAAATGATTAATGGAGGAAATAAAGGATTTTAAAAAACAATAAAAACAAAATAATAAAATTAAATAAAATAAAATTATTAACACGGGGTCAGTGCGGGTTTGTGGAGCACCATGAGCACAAGGTGGTGTACCGGCGGTACGCGTCGCTCTTCTTCCTCGTCGGCATCGATCAACATGAGGTACGCTCGATGAACACTTGATCGACACCACCATTGTTTTGTTGTGGAGAGCTCATGGTGTGCGTGTTGTTGTTGGAATGGGTACAGAACGAGCTCGCAGTGTACGAGTTCATCCACAACATCGTGGAGGTCTTTGATCGCTACTTCCATCAAGTGGTACGGTGACCACGTAACACGATTGACCATGCTGCTCTCGCGTGTTGGCTCACATCCTTTCTAACGTTACTGCATTGCGTACTCGATCACGCTGTGGATTCAGTGCGAGCTCGATGTACGCACACGTCTCCCGAGCAAGCTCTCCCCACCATCTGGATAGTGTACTGACTCTTTAGTCTCCACCTCTTTCTGAGTGCAGATCATGTTCAACCTGGAGAAGGCTCATATCATCCTTGATGAAATGATCGTCAACGGCTGCGTGTCCGAATCAAGCCAAACAGAGATTCTCGACCAGATGGGTCTTGTAGACCTGGAGACATCGCGAGGAAAGTGACCATCGCCTCTTTTACGTCAGCCCAGATAGATCAGTCCGATTGTAAGGCCTGTCTCGAGAGGACCTTCACTATTTATTACATCTTCTTACCCTTCAGAGGCTTTCTATCCAGCGTTGGCAGTGGCCCAGTGAGAACATTTATAATCAGGTATTGGTGTATTTATAACAAATAAATAATCATGTCAATATATTGACCAAGGCAGGGAGACGCTCCAAGTGGAGAGCGAGATGCAGCTGAGGAGGAAAGAAGACGAGAGAGTCGGAGAAGAAAATACGACGATGATGTAGAAGGCTCTGCTCAGACATCTTCGGCGGCCTTTAGCTCGTTGATCTTCTTACGAAGCTTGTTCTTGACAGGGATCGGGAGCTCGAGCTGCTTGAACTCCTTATCCGTCATGTTGAGGAAGAAGTCGAGATCGGTGATCTTGAGCCGCCTGAACTCGGTACGCACCTCATCGAGTTCCTTGCTCTCCTTGGGATCGTTCTCATCGAAGGTGGTCTTGAGGGCGTCATCGAGGTCGACCATGAGGTAGCCACGGTCACGCCGCCTATTCCGTTCCTTGTCCTTGCCCTTCTCCGCTGCGATGAGGGCGAGCAGCCGTGCAACGGTGGGACCTGCGAATCCCATCTTCTTAAGATCATTCTCGCTCAATTTGAGGAAGATCTTGCGCTTGTAGACACGGTTCTTTTGGAACGTCTTCTCAATGTTATCGAGCTCGTCGGCGTCATCCGAGTTATGTTCATCCCACTCCTTACGGAGGGTGTCTTTGAGGTCGGCGCGGAGCTCTTTGAGTTCATCGTCAGATTCCTCACTGGAATCGCTGGAATCGCTGCTCTGCTCCTTCTTGGGCTTTTCCTTGGACATATTTTGCATGGGAACGTCATCCATGTCGTCAGACGACTTGGAGCAGAAGCTGAGGAGCATCCACAGCATCGCTGCAAAGTGGTAAGATCGATGTGAGACACATATACAGCGCGTACAAGTAATGAGAGCAGACGTACAGTAGATAAGCAGCAATCCCAACAGGCCTGCCTGGATGACGGCCCAGGCAAGGGCGGCATTCCACTTCGGCGGGATGTCGCTGCATCTAGTCTCTGGGTCGGGCCAGGTGTCAGGGCGCGCCCAGTCCTTCTTCTCCTCCAACTCGCGAGCTGCCAAGGCAAACAACAAAATCAGGTGAGTGAGAGTGTTGGGAATGGATCAACATGCATCCAACGTACATGTGGTTGCAACGACAACAGCGTAGAGGCTGAAGACGACAAACGTCAGGAGGAACACAGGCACCGGCAGGATGTAGCTCGTGACAAGATTAGGACGGCAAGTCGAGACGCACGCGCCCAGAAGAGTGACGAGGATGAATGGAATGAGCACGAGGCCGACCACGAAGGACACACAGCCTGCGGCAACACCGAGGTTGCCCACATGGTCAGCCATCTTGGCGTCGTCGTGGCAGTAGCGCATGGCGCCGTCGAGCCAGTCGTTCCAGTTGCGTACGTCGGCGTAGAGACCAACCACGATGGGGGAGATGATGACAACCAGCAGGCAGATAAGCACCGCCAACGCGGCAAAAATGCGGTTCACGGTGAGCCCCATGCTTCGCAGACGGTTGATCGTCTGCTTGGCCGACTCCTCGCTGCGTTCGAAGAAACCGAGCAGAACCCAGAGGGCAGCTGATTGGGAAAAACCACAGGATCGGTCAAGTGTCAGCCACAAATTCGATCGGAGCTAAAATAGCTGGAGTTGGATCACACGAGGCCGGGGAGCGTACAGTAGAGAAGGATAAGGCCGCTCAGACCGGCTTGAATGACAGCCCAAGCCAGGGCGTTCTTCCACTGGGGAGGAATGTTGTTGCAATCTGTTTCTGGATCGGGCCATGTGTCGGGACGCGCCCAATCCTTCTTCTCCTCGAACTCACGCGCTGATGGGATGAAACAGACAAAGTGAGCGAAGTAAGTCCTATTCATGCCTGAGAGAGGACGCAGTCGTACAAGTGGTGGCGACCACGCTGGCGTAGAGGCCCAGTAGGAAGAGCGAGGTGAGGAAGACCGGCAGAGGCAGGACAAAGCTCGTCACCACATTGGGTCGACAGCTCTGGACGAAAGTGCCAACGAAGGTGACGAGCAGAAGCGGGATCAGCACAAGACCGAGCACTACCGAGACGCAACCTGCATGAGTGCACGTGAACCGGAGTTAAATTTTTGAATTAATATCTACTCGGAGCTCTAACGGATATCTGGCAAACGGGAATAGCTCCTGGCCCTGTTTAGGATGGGAATGGAGATAGAGGAAGAGGAGACGAAGAGGAGGAGAGGAAGAAGAGGGAAGTAGGCCTACGTACCGGCGGCAAGGCCGAGGTTGCCCACATGGTCGGCCATCTTGGCGTCGTCGTGGCAGTATCGTTCAGCGCCGTACTCCCAGTCGTTCCAGTTGCGCACGCTGGCGTAGCTCCCAATGACGATAGGCGAAATGACGACCATCAGGACGGCCATCAGGGTCACCACGACCGAGAGGACACGGTGAAGTATGAGACACATGTTGAAGTCGATCAACGGAAGAGGTTGTTCTTTGTTCTTCTATTCAACCCTTCGGGTTCCAGTCCAGGTTGTTGTTCTGACGTCCGGCAAGAGGAATAAGCTGCGCACAAGGCGGGGAAGAGAGTAAGTTTAGCGTTTGCGCGGGTTGAAAGGGAGAATGAATTCTGGCAGAGTCACTCAATAGGAGCTAAAAGGCAGCCCGTTTGTATTGGTCGCACAAACAGGTTACTCGGGGGCCTAGTACTCGGGGCCTGAAAAAGGAGTACATTGGAGGGGCCAGGGACGCATACCACTGCAGTGTCAGGGCTGACCAGGTGGCAGTGAGGGGCCAAGGAGAAGGCACAGCAGAGTGCAAGGGCGCGGGCCGGCGAAGTAGTAGGAGTTGTAGGTAGACAGAAAAAGAGAGCAAAAGAGAGCACCCTTGCCTATCTTGTCCGTCACTCGCGATGGCGGAAGACGTTGGCGGAGAGCCCATTGTCGAAGCAACGAGCGCAGCGGTTGCGCCGTCCTCACTCTTTCAGTGCCCCATATATCAAGCATTTAAGGAATGCTGCTAACGATGATACGAGCGTATTTAAAATTCCTCAAAAGCTGTACTTGCCACGAGCTCACGATGGCTTTCAATGAAAACAGCACTTCTGCTCTACGCCTCCCATTCTGACTCGCCAACGGAAGGCGGAGTCTGCTGAGGGCCCAAGGCGAGTAACATGAAGATGTCCCAAGAGGGAAGAAGACTTATCGGAAGTCGTCGAGGATCGGTAGGTAAACACGAACAGTGGAAGGGTGATGAGGAGTGCTAGTAGTACTTCTCATCAGCGTCCGGATCGTTCGTTCGTTCCTGGAAAGAGAAGAGGAACACAACATGGGGGAGGAACGGGAAGTGGTCCAAACAGGGCGGTGGCCAATTGCAGATACGTGAACATGTGTGGATTGATTGCGCGATCGATGAATGTACACTCTCTAAATTGCCGGTAATAGGCACGCCTCACGCCTCCGTTGGCCGAACACACGCACGCGCCCTCGCACAGGCGGCATAGGCCTGGCCCCCACTGCTGTTCTTACCCCTCCACTCGCGGCCATATCGTTCACCGCCTTAGTGTTCCGGATTGATCTGAATCTCGAGCGTGGCGTTGTGCACGTCATCATCAGCCTCGCACAGCTCATAGTTCTCGTGGACGGCGACCAGGGGAGACTCCCCTGACTGTTGTTGTTGCTGTTGCTGCTGTTGTTGCGGCGGCAGAGAGGATCCCGGAGAGTCGGCGCTCATGTCAGAAACGGCCGTCGCAAGATGGCGTCGCTTTTCCTCGATGAGCTCCATGGTCTGCGCGTAAATGGTGTTGGCCATCGTGACGCCCTCGGTCACCTTGGTCACTGCGGCAGCCAGATAGGGATTCTCCAGCGCCTTGTTGCTCACTTCAGTGCACTTGCTACGCGCGCTATCCGTAAGGCCGTGTTGCTCTGGCAGTCGACAACATTTCAAATTAATTTCAAATTAATTTCGAAAGTAGAAGAAATTACGATAAATAGAAAATAAAAATAAATTAAAGAAAAAGAATAAAATTATATATGCATGTTCACGAATAGGCTAGATGGGTACCATCGAACGAGGAGAGGGCACGAACGGTGGCATGCCACAAACTCTCGGCCATAAGGACTGAGTCCGCCAGCACCTCGGCCACGCGAGAATATTCCTAAAATCAACAGAAATGAGCTTCTTTCTTTGTCTGCATTCATCAAAAGTTGATGCATTGGAGCGAATGCATACCTTCTGTTCAGGTATCTCATCTAGGAGCTGCATCTCTTCCGTGTGCTTTGACTCCATGGTTGGTTGATTGGTTGATGAGATGTGTGACGCCACGTTGCGGTTTTTACCGGTCCACGGTTTTGGCGCGTGGGGCTAATTACGGAGTTTCGCCATGCTGACATCAGCAATGTCTACAAATACAAAACATTCCAGAAACAATGAAAATACATTTTCTAATATTTTCTCTTTACAAGCTGTGCAGCTGGTGGAACGATTAAATCAATCGCTCGTCCTCCTCGTGATTGACCGTTAGAGACACAGGTGCACGCTGCTTGCCCTTGATCTTTGCCAAACTTGAAGGAGGCTGCGCGATGATGGGAACGATATCGTGGAATCGCGACAGGTCGACGACGTAATGTCCTGATTGTCGGTTTTGGCTTACCACAGGCACGAACCGAGCGTCCCAAATGATCTCTGCCATATGGTACACAGTAAGATACACGAGATAGTTTGATACAAAGAGCCCACGTACCCCTGTATGTATACGACCATCTCGCTTGTAGCTGTTCTGAGCATCCCTATAAGTGCAATGTAAGTCAGGGCCCTGTCTTAAAAGGTTAAGTGCTGCGTGCCTCGTCCGTGCCGTCAAGCACGGCTATAATCTCAGCATCAGACGCAGCAAGGGAGTCAGGCGTGGAACCATAAAGCGGACTTCGCTCATCCATAACATGCACTATGGTCCATGGGAGTGGAAGAAGAGCAGACGAGAAATCGACGCCACGAGCTCTGTACCACGAAGCATAAGTGGGATCTGCATCATCATCTAAGGGAAGTCCTACGTACCTGTACTCCATAGAATTCAGCTCATAGTTCAGCTCATGAATGCGGAAGCACTCTTCCTCAACAGATCTTTCATTTTCTACATCATCTAGAGGGCTCTCTCTACGTAGAAGAAGAAGGCGAAAGCGGGGTTCACAGACCTGACTCCTCCTGCACCCTGCAGGGTTAAATAATAATGCACCACCAGTCGAAAAATATGGCTTAAAGTAAGTACCTAATGTTTGTAAATCGGAATATCAGACAAGGGGCGCCACCATAGGTATAGTAGCCCTCTGAAAGCCTATCTGGATTCCCGTACCAATAGCTATAATCGCGATTGGATCAGCGTAAGATGAGTACATGTGTCATAAGGTGCGCTCGTACCGCTCTTGCGTATTTACAACTGCCAACTCAGAAAACATGATATTCCTCTTTTGGCGCGATGGTCGTCCAATCTTAGCAAACACAAAGCCTTGTGAGACTGATGTCAGTAGGTGTTCTCAAGTTTGAGTGGAGCTTCAGGAAGTACCTGTGATGATAGCTGTCGAGAGCATGCCCCAGAATGCTTGAATACACACCAGCACATTGGCATAGACAGATTCGGGGCTGAGTCCACCGTAACCTGCAATCGCAAGTGTTAGAACTTACACCATCACTCGCTGCCTCGGTAAGTTAGAAGCCAACCGATGGTTTGCATGGTCTGTACAGAGAAAAAGAAGCATGTCCAGAAATCGATGAGTCGTGTCTCAGCTGTGCCGCTCAAGCCACGCAGGCCCGACCGATCTGCGTAGGTTTCAGCATCAGCCACACCTATATCACGGAGAGGAGAATTGATCGATGATGGCGCTGCTACAACAAACCTTGATAGTAGAGGAAGGCAAAGAAGAGGTGCTCCAGGAAGAAGAACAGGCAGAGGCCGATGAGGAGCTTCCACCACTTTGTGTCCAGCAGGCTGTGGTAAAGATCACCTGCAATGCATATCAGAAATTCATCAGAATTTTTATTATTAACGAAAACAATATCAAATCATGTTTTTATGTTTTATTTTCAATATTTTATATAAAATAATGAAAATAAAAATGGTGTTTTGCCATGGTACCAATGAGAGGAGAGATAGGGGAGCCGCGGCGACGTATGTTGAAGTGGTAGGGGTTTTCGCGGGTGATGAGGCGGCACTGCACAGAGTCCTTGAGAGGCAACCAGCCGCTACTCTTCCTGCCAGACCATCGTTCCCACATCTTGTTCCACTTGCTGCTCCTTACGGGAGACGGAAATCTTCGAGTCGACGTGCTGGTGGTCTCGAAGATGGGCGGAAGCGAATCGCCCATGGGTATTCGGGTGTCAGGCTTGCTGCTGCCAGCATGCATGGTCGTAGAGGGGAACGTGGTGAGCTCGTCGGCTTGCGTGTGACTTCGATCCATCCTCGTCCCTTCTTTGTTTTACGAGTTTTATTCTCTTAATTGTTTTGTTGTTTTGAAAACTACAAAACAATTTCAAATAATTTAAACTTACTTTTCGCTTTTCTGAAATTCTTTGTGAAAACGGACCAGAGCTGAAGCATGAGCAGAGCGGCTCCAGGCACGGACGCCGGCAGGCGGCTTGACCCTTCGGAAGACTACACGACCCTGCTCTTCCATCATACGTCCCTTCTCGTCCTCTTGGAAAGTCCTTCTTGACCCTTGACTTACCTGTGTTCCCTTTTTTTTTTGTTCTAACAACACTGGCCCGATTGGAAGAGGAGACCAAGCGGCTTGCTGCCAACTCGCAACGACTGGCCACCTTCAACGCAGACCTCACACTGACCTCAGAGCAGTCCCGTTCCTCCCTTCACAACCTGCACGACATTCATCGAGCGCCCAAATAGAGACGAAATAAAAATAAAATGAGGGCAGTAGGCATTCAAGCTCTCTTGTAGTCTGTAGCCTTGACCTCAAGACTTGAGCCCTTGATTCTCACGACATAGCCATGCGCTGGCAACTTCAAGGGAAGCCAAGGTTCGGCACAGCTGGACATTCATGATCAGAGTCTCACCACCCTAGTTTTCCTGTACAGGATCTATGCAGGACAGAGCAGTGGCCTTGCTGAACATTGATGAACATTAGACAGGCACTTTATATGAAGTCACATATTCAGTGTCCTCTCTGCGCTAGGAAGGTTGCCAAACGATCGTAGAACTCGAGTGCGTTGAAGGGCTTATACGGTGTGCGAGTGAATGGAGCGGTGTACTTGCGAGCGTGCCAGTTGATCATCTCCAAATGGTCTGTGTGCAGTGCAATTCATTAGTTCTAATGGAGCAGATACAACTGTTGGGGAGGGAAACAGCAGTACCAGCCTCAAGAGTTTCGATTTCCTCACCCCAAGCGCACGACTGTATTGACACGAGCCCATCATTCTCGCCTTCAAGCTTCATGATCATATCATAAGTGAACTTCCAGAATAAAGGTATCTGCTTTCGCTCTCTATGCCCTCCGAATGAATAGTACTTGATGCCAGGCTGGTCCACAACCTGTGCGGTTAGACAAGTTAGGGATGGGCATGCGAGCAGCGCGGAGTGGTCGTTGTACCTTCTTATTGAATTCATCTAGACAGAAGTCAGTGGTCAAGCAGTGGATTGCATCTGAGTTGTTGAACAGAAAGCGGAACAGTCCCTCTAAATGCCATCTGCAGGATCGGGCGAATCAAACAGAGATCCCACACATTCCAAAGAGAGCGTGATGTTCGTACCGATTGAATATAACCTCTTTTGTCCAGTTGGCCACTGGAGAACCCTTATGTGGCGTGCCAACGGTAGTCACACTACTTACTCTGTATAAAAAGTACAGTTTCTGAGCATTGGGACTTTCTTTAATATGTGAGCAGGGCCTGTACCCATCAGCTATTTCCAACTGAGACACCGCATATCTACAATCCAAGCCGCCCATCGAGTGTCCTATGAGGTTGACCTTCTCTGGGCGCCTCTTCTTCCAGTCACCTTCCTCCACGCCGGTTCCTGCACTCAATCACATCCAGCGTTCAATCATCAGATTGTCAACCATCAAAGATTATTGAACGTGCCTGGCACGGCATGCGCAAGCGGTGGATCAAGAATCTGCATCACTTGTTTCTTGATGCACAAAGCTCGATCATGTACGTGGCCTGTCGATGGCACACGTGATATGAACACTCCACCCTGCGCGCCCTCCTCAGGACGGCGTCGCCGTCGCAGTGTCTGTACAATGCCGCCTCGCCAGTAATCCAGCTCGATCAAGCTGGGCACCACCTTGAGCGTGTCGAACCCCAGCAAGCCGTGACACAGCAGGAACGGGTAGCGCGGATCCGTCGGTTCAGGGGTTGTGCTCGGCGGAGGTGGAGGTACTGCCCCATCTGCAAGCAACCGTTCACTTTGTAAATAAGAAATGCACATGAAAATATTAATAAAATAATTAATAATTAAGAAGTAATACCTTTCTCTTCATCCTTACGCTGTCCAGCGTCTTCTTGTTCACCAGGCGGTAGGTTCTTGGAACGGGTTACGTGCTCCTCCTCCTTCTGCGTCGGTGGGTATCGCGCGGCCGAAGAGGTACGCAAGCCACGCAGGCACTGCGCTGGTGCGTGTCGTGGCAGGCCATGAGGACTCAAACACCCAACGCCACTTGCCCGGACAGTGGGACGAAGGACCCTCGTTACACTTCTGCGGTGGGCCATCCTCAGGCCCCGTAGTCCGATGAAGACAGGTGCCAAGTGGGCGGGTTGAAAATAGGTTCACTAAGTCACTACAATAAACTTAGCGACTTAGTTCCGGTCTATTTGCAACCCTCCCCCAGTCCTGTTGCCAAACACTTCTGACTGACTTCGATGCTGATCGACCTCCACCCTGTGCACCTGACGAACTGAACGCGGAAGTGGAAACCTGACAGGGAGGAAAATATGCAAGTTATTCGGGTTGGACGAAACTCCACGAAATGGCCATTTAGTGGAGATTTCGAATAAATGGCTGTATCGGACAGGCTGTGACGGTCAACTCCTCTACCCTTTTACACAACACACCGTCGGTGGCGTGTTGCTAGCCCGCAAAGGCCAGACACAGAGATTTTGTTTCTTAAAAAACTACACAGAGCACAAAGAACACTCGACTACACGAGACGACATCATCAAAAAACAAATGGCTGAGCGTAAGGTACCAAAAGGAAAAGACCCTCATTCTTTCTCCACGGCGTTCGCACAAATTTTGATTTTCCTCATTTTTGAATGACTATGCCTGATTTATTTTTTTCCTGAATTAATTAATAACATTGGCATGACTACCTAGGGATTCTTGATCTATGGAGGCAACGGATGGCTGGGCGGCATGCTCAAGCAGATGCTTGAGGAGCAGGGCGAGACCGTGTACGTTGCCAAGTCCCGTCTGGAGGATCGCGCCGCCATCAAGCAGGAGCTTGATCAGTATCGCCCGCGCTACGTGCTCAACGTGGCCGGTGTTACCGGTAGGCCCAACGTCGATTGGTGCGAGGACCATAAGATTGAGACGACCAGGTAACCATTAACTCTTGAGATTTAAATCAAATCTGAATAAATCAATCAATAAATAAATAATAAATATGTGTGCATGGGAACTGACCGTCCTTGTGTACACTTTGGCAACACCCAGAGCTAACATTATCGGCACGCTCAACTTGGTGGACACCTGCTTCGCGGAGGGCATTCACGTGACCAACTACGCCAGCGGTTGCATTTACGAGTACGATGCGGACCACCCGATCGGAAGCGGCAAGGGCTTCAAGGAGGAGGATACCCCGAACTACGCTGGTTCCTTCTACTCGCACTCCAAGATCATGGCTGAGAAGGTTCGTAGTCGTGGAGCCACTCACGCTGAGAATGCCAGTTTTTGGGCGCTGACTTCTCTGGGGACGTTTGTGCAGCTGTTGCAGCCCTACCCCAACGTGCTCACCCTCAGGATCCGCATGCCCATATCTGATGACCTCAGCCCGAGGAACTTTGTCACCAAGATCTCCAAGTATGCTAAGGTAAACAAGCTTCTAACCGCCCATGTGCACCCACATGTATCTGACTGTCGCGTCAACATAGGTCGTGAATGTCCCCAACTCGCTGTCGATTCTTCACGACTTGCTGCCCATTTCTATCGACCTAACAAAGAAGGAGCGCAAGGGCATTTACAACTTCACCAATCCTGGTGTTGCCTCGCACAACGATGTGCTTTCTCTCTACAAGAAGGTGCCTCTCCTCCTTCCCTTGTGGAGAAGCAAGCTGAAGCTCATCGGTTATTTGTCTGTGCACAACAGTACATTGACCCATCATTCAAGTGGGAGAACTTTACCATTGAAGAACAGGCCAAGATTCTGAAGGCTGGTCGTTCCAACAACGAGCTGGTGCGTCCTACCACTCCACTGAGATTTGGTGTGATGAGAGCACAGTGAAAGTAACACACTGTCTTCAATTCACAGGACGTAAGCAAGCTCCTTGCTGAGTACCCTGATCTTCCCGAGATTCACACAGCCCTGGAGCAGATGTTCCAGCGCATGAGGAAGAACCTTGGTCTTGATAGCGCGTGAAGTGCATGAATACCTTGCATTTCCTCAAGCACAGAAGTGTATTTGCGAAACTCCAATTTTTCATTTTTGAAAGATTTAAACGATTTCGTAAATTTGAAATGAAATGGAAGCACGGATTACTCGAACAAGAATAAGTTTTGGTCCTGAGACTGTTCGTTTCGTAGGAGGTATCCTGCTCGTACTGCACGTGGCTGTTCCTTGGTCGTCAAGAAAGAGAACAAAGCGTCCTTTTCTTCCTTTTCCAGGGCCCTTCATTCCCTCTGCCCCCGGCGCGCAGCACACGAGAAGGCGAGGGTTCGCATGCAAAAGGAGACCGCAGGAGGCAGCAGCCCTGTTGGGTCGCCGTCAAATGGCGACACCAGCCCAGCGGCCGCCCAACGATGGATACGCGAGGGAATACGGGACGACGGATGCCTGTACCTTCAGGTATTATATTATTTATTATTTGATTTTTATATTCCCCATCTTTTAAGATGAATTTGTTGTTGTAAGTTTAACTTACAACTTCACCATTGACGACGTGATCTTCGTTTTCGTTCTTTCTTCGTTTTCATTCTTTCTCCGTGGCATCTCCAAATCATTATTACACGTGGGCCCTCTGTAACAATAAAATCTTCTATCAAATTCCTCTCCTGATTTTCGAAGATTATGAATATATCATTTGGTTTAATCTAATGTCTTTTGGTTGTGTGTTGCGCAGAGCAAGGACCTGAGTACCGCAGACGTGGCCGCCATTGTGGACGAGCTGCTCCGCACTTATGCAAATCCACCGACACCTTTCCCGCTGCTGACCCAGCTCACGCTATCCTACAACGGACGGCTGGGGGACAAGGGTGCGGAGCAGGTCGCCCGACTACTGCGCGCGACACCGTCACTTCAGTCTCTCTACGTCGCTTGGGTACCTTTGCCTCACGTCCGTTGTGCGCCGGAGAGCTGTCCTTACCTTTCTCCAATCATACCCACATGCAAAATATCGTCTGCAGTGCGGAATCGGACCAAAAGGAGTGAAAACGATAACGTCTGCGGCCCCCAACCTAAAGGGACTCTATCTGGGTTTCAACAAGATCGGCAACCAAGGTGCCCAACATCTAGCTGATCTCATAGCAGCAAACACTGCTCTCGAACATCTGGGTCTGGGAAAGGTTCGCAATTCTTGCTGTATCCCTGAGGAAGGATAGAATGCAGACCTTATTAAACTTCGCATGCAGTGTAACATAGGGAACGAAGGTGTAATGAGTATTGCCCGATCTCTCGAAGCGAACACAAGACTACGAACAATATTCTTCAATGACGAATCGGTATTTGCTCGTCCCAGGTGCTGAGACGAAAGTGGGCGCTAATAACACCATACCCTAGATAACGCCAGCAGGAGCGCGGGCTGCAGTGGAAGTCATCCTTGCCGGACCTAATCGAGTAATGGAGGGACTAGGTTTCGGTGGTTCGGAGCCGTTCATACAGGCAGAGCGTCTGTGGGCTGAGCAGCGCGATAAGCGTCCAGCTATCAGCCAGAGTCCAGCCCTACATTGAAGAGCGAAGGAACAAGGGAGCGCTTCGATTGTCTGCGTAGCGTTTGGACCGCGAGCCGACATGTTGATCGGCTTACAGTGGATCAGCTTGTACGTAAGTCGCTATGCGATGTACTAAGCTGTGATATCACCAACTGGTGTTGTACGCTCTCTTGATTCGCTCAATGTCTATTTATTGTGCAAACCTCGCGTAGCTCACAATTCACGAGGCCACAACGCTAACCTTGTGGGTGTGTTCAGCATCTGGCTGAATGGCGTTTCATGGGTTGCTAACTACTGATATGCCTTAGAACTGCACCGCAGGTTCAAGCAGTTGGATTTGTCCTGTTAAGAGGAGGTCAGTATGATCAAGAAGTGAGGATATGGAAATGAATGTGGACGCACCGGCATGAGCGTCAATCTCCACCTCAACACCGATTGGGAGGGTGTACTGAGCGTCGAGTTCATGACCTAACCACAGCCGTTAGGTCAGGTTTATGGAAATAGCTCAGTCAGCATCAGCCGTACCGAACATGCCACCAGCAAAGGCGGGAATGCCCAGAGGCTTGATTTTCTGATCGATGATCACATCGAGGGACAGCGTGCGGTTCGGATTCGAAGCCTCACAATTCGTGCACCTAAGGTCTACGGTAAGCACTTAACTTGCGCGAGAGGGTTGGGGACACTTGAGGTGAGCACCTGCCAAACACGAAGCCAGAGATGACGTTGAGGAAGCCGGCCAATTCAACTTGCGTCAGATATCTATCGATGCGGTAAGGCTCCTCGCCAACCTCTGCAACCAGAGATTCAACCATCAGTTTACCGGGAGGGACCACTTGCGTCATGTGTGCGTGTCGTACCTTCAAGAAATAGGATAGCTCCCTTCATGTTGTCGCGGGTTAGGAAAGACGAACCAATCATCGCGCTGAACACGGACAAGTTGCCTCCGATAAGCTTACCACGGGCCTTGCCTGAGCGATCGTGATTACAGGTTAGCGAGGAGCGGCATTGTGCGGATTGATAGAGGACGATACCCGGAGTGATAGTGCGAATAGGTACTTTGTCCGTATTGCTGAGGCGGACGGCGGAGCCTTGCTGCACAATCTGATGAACTACCTTACCAGAAACACCGTCGCCCTTGCTCCACCACTGGTCCAGTCCCATAGGCCTGGATTGACATACGCCGAAATGCATTAGTCAACCATCATTGTAGCTCAAGTTCTCGCTGTGTCTGACGAGGATACCCGTGGAATGTGATGAGGCCTGTCTTGGTGTGGATGGCATTGAGAAGGCCGGTCAAATCGCTGTAACCCATGATCACCTTTGGGTTGGCCGCAATAATCGAGTAGTCCAACTGCATCGTATAGGTATGAGTGGAACCAGCCAGCCATCAATAGAGAATGAACGATCGTCGTCCGCGTACCATCTCGAGGAAGCGATTGCAGCCCCATCCGCCGCGATTGGCAACAATCATCTTCACGCTGGGATCCTTAAACATGGCCATCACGTCCTCGGCGCGCTCTGCGTGGAAAGAGTGTACGCACACAAATGAGTTAAGTGCTCAAGAGAAGTGTCGCTGAAGTGATTCTGTGCGCGTACCGCTGTCAGTGCCAGCGAGGTAGCCATACTCGTCGAAGCAGTTCGGCGCGAACTTGGGCTTGAGTCCCAGCGGGGCCACAGTCTGATTGATGTGCTCCGGGTACGTCTTCGGCGTCCATGAAGTATAATAAATGGGACTCGCTGCAAAAATTAGAAAAATATTATTTTCCTTTCTCAACAAATTAAATTAAATTAAATTAAAAATATATCGGACCAGGAGAGATGAAAGCGATCGTGTCGCCCGGCTTCACCACGGGCGGACGGAAGGGCGCGGCCGGCGCACTCTCCATCGTCGCAAATACCAAACAGAGCGCAGCGAGGACCTTCCACGCGTGGGGAGTTCGTTGTGGTCTATTCGCCGGCATGCTTGTCACTTAACTCAGGACTCTTCGCTTTCGTTCTTACCCTCAATTCGTTTTTCATTTTTCTGTTGCGTTAATTCCTGATTCGCGTTCGCCGGTCCAGAAAGAGGGAAGCTGAAGCAACATGTTGGTGTCTTTGTGGTGTCAACAAGCCTGCATCAACGTAGGCACACTGTAGATGGGAAGAGAGAACGAAAGTGAAACCCAACGGAGGAAGATGTCTCGGTCTCAGGGTTCAATTTCGCCCAGATAGATCTTCTTGTCCGAGCTGCACGAGGCAATGATGGGCTCGTTCGGGTGGAATGCAACCTCGTTCACCGTGCCTGTGTGGCCAGGGAGCTTGTACACCAACTGTCTTGTCACGCTGTCCCAAATGTACACCAACCTGAACAGCGTGTGAGTTGGCGCAAGAAGTACATTCGAACACGATGAGAACACAAGCATACCGATCAGCAGATCCTGCAGCTACTCGGCTGCCATTAGGAGACCAACTGGCCTTTAGCAGGTTCTGGTCGATTCCATGCTGCAATCACAACATTGTGGATACAGTTCCAATTAATAAAGAGGCCAGCAACAAAAATGTGGAAGGCAAACACATACCACGGCGCCTGTGAAAACTTTTGTAAGGCGGTTATCGCCAGGCACGTAAGGACGCATGTCATGTACGTGGAGAGAGTTGTCCTACAAAAAGGCAAACGTGAGAAGGAAAGCAGGGCATTTCAAAAAAAAGGAGTTCATGTACTGACCATAGAATTCGAAAGAAGATAGTGCCCATCGGGGCTTAGTTGTATCGACGTGATGATGTCCCGATGCGAGTCAACGGTCAGGGATATCTCATCTCGGCGGAGATCCCACACGTGGATCTTGCCGTCGATTCCGCCGAAGTAAACCTGTTCGTTGTTGTGAGAGATCGCCACTGCGGTAACCTGAAACTTGTGTTCATGCGTTTGTGCGCTCCGCTTCCTACGAAGATCCCACAGCTGTGATGCAGTTGCAAAAGGAAGCTTTAGTTCGTCGCTGGCTGTGCAGATTGAAGAAGAAGAAAGGTGCACCTTTACGGTCTTGTCATCAGAGCCGCTGACGAGCAGACCACCCTTCTTGGAAGGACAGCAGCTGTTGACGAAAGAAGTGTGCTCCGTAAACTTCTTTACGCGTACGCCCACCACAGTATCCCAAGCCATCACAGTCTTGTCTGCCGAGGCTGAGAACAATCGCCTATATTGAAGAAAGCTCGTTAGGATGAATAACTTAACACTGAAAGAATGACGCAACGCACTCGCCATCTGTGCTCCAGTGGATCTCCTGAACGGCATTCTTGTGCCCTTCAAAGACGTGGTAGTTGGTGCAATCGCCGTGCACTTGCCACAAGACTGCACACAGGAAGCCGACATTCAAACAGCAAGTCAGCCATGTTCAACAAGCACACATTGCTCCACCACACACACGTACAGATCTTCTTATCGAAACCGGCCGAAGCGAGGGACTGACCGGACGGATCGAACTTGCAAGTATAGACCTCCGCTTGGTGGCCCTCCAGCAGCACGATGGGCGCCAGCAGACTCGATGTGCGAGGCACCCCCTGCGAGATTCAAAAAAAAAATACATTTTGAATTTAAATCAACTATACTCTCTCTAATCAAATTGAGGCTAGTAATTGTAAAATAAATAAAAAAACAACATTCACTACAAATTCAAGAGGATGTGATTGTAAAAGAAAGAGAAAATTGTTGAAAAAAGAGTACCGCTACAATGAGTTGCCCGCCCTTTTCCTCATCGGTCCTCGATTTTTTCACTACCAAGGCCTTGGCATCTGCAGAGGGCGAGGAAATGATTAAAATTTATTTCAGAAATCTAATGGATACCACTGGAGGGGATAAATGATGAACACACGCACCTGTGTTGGTGCTTTCGAACTTCCTCTTCTCCATCTCTCAAATTGATTTCGATACAGAGATCGAAAAATTAATTCTTACGCTGAAAAAGCGAAAAAGAAAAAGTTTGGAAAATGTTTTCCAAAAGGATTCCATCAAATTCATTAAATCAGATAAAAAACGAAAGATGGAAGGCAACACCAGCAATTCACCACCGCCCACTACTTCCAAGGATCTCCTCTTCTGCGATGCTGAGAGCGGTACCACATTTTGTCTCATTTTAGATTCCAATTTTTTTCATTCTTGATCGGGGCAAATTTCTAAAATGCATAATTTCCATTTTTCCTCGATTTGTAAAATTCAGAATCAAAGTTGTTCGTTGCTGATGGCAAGGACCGACTCAATCCCAAACCGCCACAAATCACGCGACTTCCCGCCAGTTCTGGTACGCTTGGCCTGTGCGAACGGTGTAGAGCGTTTTGGTGCGGACTCACACACAAGGACCGGTGCAGTGCTGGCAAAGGCCCGGGCCTTCCTTCCGATGATGGCTGCGGCCAACGCTCAGTTGCAGGAGACGATGGCGACGAACCCCGAAAGCGTCAACATCGAGAATGTCGAGGATGGCAAACCCTTTGTACAGATGGTACGGTCATGGCTGTTCGATTGGAGTGTTCATTCAATATCCAGAGATGGAACACTTCCGCCGTGAGACATTGTGCAAGCTTGCAAGTTGCTTGATCGCCTCTGGTGCTCACTCATCAAAACCATCTGTCCCATATAGAAATTGTCGTTCCTGGGAGAAGAACCGGAGGGAGGAGAGCAACGCAGCGATAGCAGCGATGAAGAGAGCAGTGAGGAAGAGGACACATCAGAAAACGAAGGTGAGGAAGAGGAATCAGAGACCAAGGCGCCCGGCAAGCGAAGACGAATCATTGAAGAGATTGGTGGACATGATGAACGGCAAGAGGAAGACCATACTGATGCCATGCAAACGACCAACACGGAGTAAGTATATAAACGTAGTGGGCAGCTGGAGTTGATCAGAAAGGTCAAAAAGGAAAATCATTTCCCACTGTTTTCTCTCATCACATCTCCGTTGATTTTCCGCATGTTCTGTGTTGAATTTCGTTCAAATTTCTGTCTGCTCCATGTCTGTCCGCAAAGCAACGTTGTCTGCAGTTTGAGATAACAACAACAAGGAGAAAGGAAAGAAGAAGCTGACAACAATGGAACACATAGACCACTATGGACATCCTACCCACCCAAGGCTGGAGCGCGTGGAGGGATCGCCCTTTCACGACCCAGCAGCAGTGGGTCCTGTCGGTACCGTAACCCGCTTGACCCGCGAGCAGCTGTTCCATGATATGAAGGTGAGGGACCTACTCGTGGCGTTGGACGTGCCGCCGGCCGGACGCGACGTGATATTCCTTCACGGCCACAACACTGTGGAGACGGCACTTGAGGTTGTTTTTTTTTTTGGCTTCCCGCTGATGAGTGAAGGCTAACACGAACGACCAATGCCGCAGGTGCTGGCGAAGCATCGCATCCTGTCGGCGCCCGTGTGGGTAGAGCAGCCTGAGAGAGGTTACACTCAAATGGACGTGCAGGACTTGGCCGCTGCGCTCTTCCAGATGCACGGCGATGACGTGGACTCTGTGAAGAACAGTTTCTTCCAGCGATCGGTGCTATCGGTCTGCAGTGCGTTTTGCCGATTCTCTGAGAGCTGTGCTCACAGTTTAACAGCTTTAACGTACTTCATGCACAGGCATTTCTCAGCGTGACCAGATGAGGCCGGTAACGCTCGACACCAGAGTTGGGGACGTTCTTGTCGCGATGGTCAATATCGCGCATCGCGTGATTGTCGTGGATGACTCTAGATTTGACTCTTCCAAACTACTCCATGTACTCAGGTGCGAGAGTAATGCAGGGTTCTTGGTTGTCTTCTATGCACTCACTCAGTGCTGTATGATTATTGTTTTTAGCCAATACGACATGCTTCGATTCCTTGATAAGCACGCTGATCGATTCCCTTTGGACCTCAACGCGATCGAAGCAAACCAAGTGATGAATGCCCACATTGTTTCGGTTCCGCCCACTACTCGGTAAGAGGTTCCTCCTCGATTTGCTCAGGACATTCCAGCCAACTTGATGGATACTGCAGAGTTTTTGAGGCGCTTGCTAAGTGCCTGCAGCACAAGTACAGTGGCGTTGCTATCATCGATCCTGCCCATAGTGCTTTTCGAGGACACCTATCTGTGAGCGATCTAAGGGTTTGTGATACTCCCTGTTTGATTTACTACGCTGGTTTCGCTGATGATCTGTTGAAATCAGGGTATCACTCCAGCACAGTTCGGAGACTTGTGGCTACCCGTTACCGATTTCCTCGCAGTTAGAGGCGCAGTACGACTGCCTGTTTCACAGAAACCTGTAGCATCTTCTCATGCTTCTTGATCGCAGGCGACGCGGCCTACCATTTGGGTCACGCCGACTTCTCTGCTGACACATGTGATCAGGCGTATGATCGAGAATCACGTTCACAGGTCAGTATGTGGATTCATTATGTGGATAATCATCACGACTGACACCATCGCCTTCGCTTATTAGGGTTTATGTTGGAGATAGGATGGGTCACGCAGTCGGCCTGATATCCATCACCGACATCCTCGCTTTCCTGCTGGCGCGCATGTTCTCTTCTTAGGCAGTCACAGCAACAACTGTTAGTTCCCATCTAGGCCCATCTTACAATTTACAACAAAAACACATAAACTTACATGTTTATCTTCATGAACATCAAGCTTAGCGCAAGTGCCCTCTGGACTTACCCCTCCGTGACCTGTACGCAGAGAGTGATCCCACCCCTGGGTGGGCCCTCTTATCGCCGCGTTCTGTAACCTTTTATGGTTCCTCCTCGGCGCTATCCGCACTTCGGCCTTTTCGGCGTGTCATCCAATACAGTACAACACTCAAAAAGACGAGCTCTACCCTCCATCACATAACTTAACCAACACGACTACTACGACTACCTACTCACACACACGAAGACAGTCCAGACTGAGTAGAAACATACACACACATACACCAGTACTTCACCGATACACAGACAACACAATAAAACATGAGCAGCGCACGCAAGGTCATCGTCGTACTCGGTGTGGGTCCTGGCATTGGACGTGCCGTGGCCGTCAGGTAAGCCGTACAGTTAGTTGTTTTGAAATATTTATTATGGTAGTATAAGAAAATAGGAAATGTGCCATAAAATAAAATAAAATAATATATATTTTCTTATATTCTTCCACAGGTTTGCTAAGGAAGACTTTGCGGTGGCACTGTTGGCGCGATCCCCCGAGAAGCTGGAGGAGGTGGACAAGGAGATCAAGCAGCTCAAGGTACATTGCGTCCCCAACCGTGATGTGGCCTTCCTGTTCATCTGTCACAGATGGTGTGGGAGTTGAAGTTGATCACGCCTGGTTGTGGCGCTACTGTGATGACAGAGCACGGCCAAGACGCTGAGTGTGCCGACAGATGCCACGGATCCCCAGTCGGTCAAGCAGGCCTTTGAGACCATCAAGAAGGAGCTCGGTTCGCCTGATGTACGGCCGCACCAGCAGAGCAATGTCTACTTTATGTGCATGCATGACCTAATTGACTTCGTGTTTGATGGGGTTAAGGTGCTCGTTTACAACGCTGGCGCCTTCAAGTTTGGAGGCATTCTGGACGTGAGCCCGGATGTCTTCCTCCAGTTGTGGAAGGTGCGAACTTGGTGTTGTCTGCTCTTGCGGTCTCTCCGTATTGATCATCAATCATCAATCCCCGTGCGTCAATGCAGGCCAACTGCTTCGGCGCATTCCTGGCCACGCAAGAAGTTCTCCCGGGCATGGTGGAGAAGGGAGAGGGTACTATTCTCTACACAGGCGCTACGGCTTCTCTAAGAGGCAGTGCCAAGTTCTCTGGCCTGGTACTCGGCAGCTTTGCTCTGATCATACTCTCGCACTACCGCGATCGCGGTTCCCTAACCTATTTTGTTGGGGTGATGATAGGCCGTGGGCAAGTTTGGACTTCGCGCACTCGCGCAGTCTGTGGCACGAGAGTACGGACCACAGGGCATCCACGTAGCCCACATCATCATCGATGGCCAGGTCGATCTCCCGTCGAGCATTCAGGTCGGACAGCTCACCTTCTCGCTTCTTCGTACTGATCCTTCGCTCACTCATTGTGATTTGAACAATAGCGATATTCGGACCGCCCTCGTGACTCGTTCCTCAGCTCGGACAGCATAGCAGAGGAGTACTGGAACCTGTACAAGCAGAACAAGACCACCTGTATGAAGGCCTTGCTTGCTCCATGCAGATAAGGACCATCAACTGACCCTTTCTCTTGCTTGATTTGCTCTGTTCAGGGACGCTGGAGCTCGATCTTCGCCCGTACGGTGAGAAGTTCTAGAGGAGTTTGCAACACACAGACACTGAGGAGGCCTTGTGTTCCACATGTGCTGCAAATGTGGGTTCTGATCCCCTTCAAGTAAAAGACATGGTTAATGCCATTACGAATTGAGAAGCAAGCTTGATATTTAGTTGTATCACATGAGCTTCAAGTGTACACGAGAGTCGATACGTTTGCTCCACGCTTTAGAAGTTCTCGTACAGGAGCGGCTTACGCGTGGGCGGGAACAGAGTCTTGAGCGACTTTCTTGCTGCCTTAGCATCATTGGCGGGCATCTTGGAGAAGGAGGCCCAACCTCGGCACTCAAGCTCGGCAGCTCCATCTTGCGCGATGCCGAAGACCAGTGCGGTGAGACCGCGGATGTCGATCTCCGGCTCGGCCTCACTTTCACCCTTCTTTGCTTCCTCTCTAGCCTTCACGGTGAGGACTCCCTGCTTCACGCCAAACCTGAATCGTCGTTGGTGGTTGCGGGAGAGGAAGGGATCGAGCAGAGTGAAATCAAGCTGCAGCGTTTCAGATCCGCCCACAGGCAGTCCTGCTAGATTCTTGACCGAAACGACGCGAGCCATCTGCGGCTTCTGGAGTTCCACTGCGGATGGAAGTGGAGGAATCAGGAGTCAGTAGTGTAGGAGCACATCCGTTCTATCCAGCAAAAAAGTTGAACTGACCTGAACTAACATGGTAGGAAGAATCCGCCACCCAGTTCTCGAAGTCGTCCTCCGGCGAGATAACCAAGGACGCCGTTTTCATCTTGGGTGATCATTTAAGGTCAGTATCATGAATTCGCTACGTATCCAACAGGGCAAGGTATATACATGGTCCGCATGGTAGCCGATCCAACTGAGAAGGGCCATACGAGCGGTGACATTGGCATAGGCAAATACATCCACGTCCATATGGCCGGAGAAGAAAGGTCCAAGCTGCACAAACAAGAAGCTAAGAGACGACCACGCTTTAAAATGAGAGCCTCGATCATTGATGTACCCTATATCCCATTACACCAGCGATTCCCTTACTATCCCGTACAACGACCGCC